>JAAXYV010000088.1:0-16484 GCA_036851875.1 Novacerus sp. FZ-2019
CTTACACAAAGTGTATTATAATATCCTACTTCAACTTCTTCACTTATCTTATCTTAAAACTTTGGACTAAACTGAACCCAACTGAACTTATGTGTATAGCAAACAGTCTACAGTCTTTAAAATTGTTTTTGCCTTAGTGCTATATGAAAACTCTATATCTCGGCTTTGACAATAAAAGGTCTTCTTATGAACAATTCTGCGATTTCTACATGTGATTAAATGATTTGATATGTGAGTTGTGTTGCCAACGGTTGGCAATGAACTGTAGCAGTAGTACTGCTGCTAAGGGCAGATGGTAAAGTGCGATATTTACTCCGTCGGAATTTTCATACTTTTTTTGTGCTACAATAACAGCACTACTGTGCTGGGTTAGCAGACTTCTTTGAGCTGGCCTGAGAATACCACCACTGTGTAAATTCTATAGCCTAAGTCTACAAAATTTTCAATTCAATGGATGTGACGGCACAGCATACATAGGTGAATGGGACACATGGTAGTCAGACTCAACTCACTCCCGAGGGATATGCAATAAACTTTCCACTTGACGACGATGTGATGTGAGCTGATAAGATTTTTCCTTCTTTGCCAAAAAGTTGTGTGAAGAAAGAATTCTTGCAAAGAACCTGTACGCTCGAAAGCTTTCTCAGTCACATCAGTTCTAAGGTTTCTCTCACTGTTTGGCTCTAGATTTAGTTAGACTGACTGACGTGACACTGAGAGCAGCGATTCGATTGGATTGGATAGGCTTGGATCGCCGCAATGGATTTATGGATGCTGTGCCGTGTGATGTGATGTAATTCTAGGCTATGTTGTGGCTTGAGGATTCATTCCTATATCATATTACATTACATTATAGAATATTACAGGGTGTGTTTGTAAGAAGAGAATAAGGCAACAGGGAGAGTTAAGCTCAGAAGACAGTTTCTGACAGCCCAATCCGCCAAAGCACTGAATCAAAGCCAACCAAGCAAAGCGTCAGTGAAACCCTATTCTATATTCTATTCTATTCAGTCACTGCTTCACTTTGGTCATAGTGAATAAAGAGGAGAGGCTGAGAGAGAGAGAGAGAGAGAGAGAGACTTTCATATATTTTATGGACGACAATCAATCTCATCCCCTGATATTACTATTGCTTGCCTTTCTACACTCCTTTCCGTAGTCTACTACCTACCTACCTACTCTACTATGTCGTACTCTAACTATTTCCAAGTCTCTATCTGCTTGAGCTACTGTTTCCCTTGGCCTTCTTACACGTTTCTTTTCTTTGCTTTAGCTTGACTTGACTCTGCTGGCCTGAACCGTATTATCATCATCATGTCTATGTCTCTCTCTGTTAGCTGCGGGCTGGTGGATGAGTCTTCCGTGGCTGCTTTGATTATGCGATGCGTTCTACTTCACTCGAAGAGATATGCTATGGTATTTCTCTTGTGTTGTTGTAATCCACCGTGTGTCTGAAATTGAACGGAAAATCTGACTTGAATGCTAAATCAGGCGCTCGCTAACATTGTAATATTACACTTTCACTATTTCCCTGAGTGATCGCGAGCTGAGGTTTCACGTGGAGTGTTTGTGTGTGTGAACATAGAATAGGGCAAAGGAAATAGGAAAGCATAGGAAATATCAAGTTTCAAGTCCTCTCACTTCCGACAGAAAGATTTCCTTCATTTCATTGCCTCGGACATTGGTGCGGAATATAGCCATTTCTGTTAATACTCTGAAGTAACCATTTTATATCCTTCCTGTATGTTGCTACAGATTTAAGAATTCAACACTTTTTTATGAAAAAAACTAGGGAGTTACAAAGTTGTAAGTAAAGTGTTGGTGAAACTATACATCATTACTACCATCCAACCGTTCACTAGTGTACTGTACAGCTCTTCCTCTTGAATATTTATGTCTTTGGTTTCCTATAAACGCGGAGAAGGGGCTCTCTCATCTCACTCTGTCATTCTCTGTATGCAAAAATTTCCTTCTGAGGTATTCAAATTTAGTAATTATTTCTTTTTTCACCGCTCACCGAAGTCACAAGTGTCAATAAAAGGAAATAGGATAGTCCTTGATTCCTCGAGAGCTTGAATGTTAATTCAGTTATTTAAACTCTGACGAAAGTCATCGCGGCAGGAAAGTTTGAGAGAAAGAAAACGAAAAAGAGTGGAAGCTTTTCCGAAACTTTTAAAAAGCTCTGAAGAGCTCAAGACGATTGACGACATAAGGGGATACACTATACACACTATCATTCTGCTCACTCTCCTATATATACCTTATATACTCATATATATATAATATAAGTTCCCATACATTCACCAATGTCGTATATCTATCTATAAGTGTAAGGCAGAAAGATGTAGAAGTGAGTCATAAGTGAGAAGAATGTCAAGAAAGTCGTGTTCTTTAAGGTTTATTTGAAGACTCCTACAAACCAAGGTTCTTCCTCCGACTTAGCTTCTCGTCTCCCTTGAATATCTTGTCTTGTCTTGTCTGATATCCTTGTCTATATCACTGGGTATGTTATGCAGTGCAGAAGTAGGAATGACGAGTGACGATGGCAAGTCGAAGTAAAGCATATAGACAAGGAGGGAAAGCCAAGGCAAAAGCAATTCGTAAAGTAAGTATTACATACACAAACAGACATAATGGCAGTAGTGGAATGGCAGGAGGATGGAGGAGAAGGAGAAGAAGAGAGGTTTACCCAAGTCGAGCGTCAAGACAAGGAGAGTGAATGAAATGAACGGAACGGAGGAAAGGGGTCGAAACGAAACGGGGAGAGAGAAGACTCACTTATTATTACTGCGAAATTTCACGAACCAGGTCCAAAGTTTCTGAAATTAACAGCAAAGAGCAGCTGGGAAATGTTGACGCTTTTCCATGTTCTACTCTCCTATCTATCTATCCATTCCTTCCATCCCAGCCCAAACCAAGCTATCATCCTCCTCTGTAAGTATTATTCAAGTTTTTTTTATCCTTCTTGAATTTTGCATTACTTACTGAGGTAGTTTCTTTTACCATAGACTTTTTACGTAGTTTTATCAAACTTTACGAATACTACCGACATAACATATCCGTATATATAAGGAACGGAGTTTTGACTTCAAACCAGACTCATCTTAACAAGCTACAAACTAACTCCTCTGTAACTAAAACTACTGTATATATCGAATTCAGTCAGAGCACACAGAGGAAAAGTCTCTTCTCAAGTCTACTCAGTCAGTAATTTGTCTTCCAAACTGAATACTAAGCCAAAGAGCTATGCACAGCTAACTAGTACATACAAAACTTACATAGGATAGGATACTCCTGTGAGTAACAATGGTGAATTGAAAGGCAGGATTTATAGAGAAAATTCTTCATACCCATAACTAGTGAGTAGACTCGACTGACTGGGCTAAGAAATATTTTCCCTGTGAAAACCCAACGCCGAGTCGCCGAGTTAACTTCCTTCCGCCGCAGCATATCTCTCCGTCCCTCGTAAAGTCCATCAACAGTCGAAAGTATCATTATTCTAACTGCTACTACTACTACTACTAACTATGATCGAATTTACTTTTTGTTTTCCACCTACTTCCTTTCTTCCGGCTTCTCTTGAGTGACTGTGTAGTAAGAAAACTGTAATGAGTTGATTTGATGAGACAGCGATCAGAATGAAAGGATAAGATTCTCAGGATTCTAGAGCTCACTGCACTTTATATACTATGGATTAAGTGTATTTGATGGGTAGTTATACATGAATGATTACATAACTAACTGCATTATACATTTTATATAGGAACAAACACATTGTGTTTTCGTCTGTTTGATTCAGTCACTTCATCAATATGAGTTGAAAAGGCGTCTGGCAACGACTGAGTGGTTAGACTGAGTGAGTGTGAGCGAGAGAAAGAATATTATATCTTACGCTTGACTGTAAGTTTAGATGCACTTTGACATTAAATAGACAATTAATGGTTTGAGATGAGAATGAAAGGAAAGGACATACAAAGGGTGGATGAAATGAATGTATACAAGTACTTATATATGTATATGTATATAGGATTCATTTCATTCCCAGCCTGCCTATGTTATGTGCGGGAAGAAGGTAAAGTAGAATTGAGGTAGACTGACTTCAGAAGAGTTAAGCACTATAACTAAGTATAGTAGTACCTACATAGTAGTCTCTAGCTAGACTACATATTACAGGACCGACAGTAGTGGGTAGAGTAGAGTTGAGTGGTAGATAGAAGAGTCAAGGAAAAGAGAATAAGAGAGGAAAGGATGGAGATGGAATAGGATCGAATAACCAAGTGAGCTGAACTCAGCTCAGTCAGTGTGTAATGTAATGGATATGGGAAGCGGAAATCAAAAGGCAACGCAGAGGAGGCAATAATCGAATAACACCCATCAGTGGAAATTGGCTGTTCGCTTCGGTAGTAATGAGTATCCATAAGTCCAAAGAGGGATCCATTCAATTCAACCTGTCAACCAAACCAGTCCTGCTCAGATCAGAGGACATCCATACATCCATACTAAACACAACTCAACTGCACCACCTTCCTGCAAAATCCAACTTCATCGTCTGCCTGCATGTATGTATGTATACACAATTTAACTCCGAAGCAGAACAAGAGTGGATAGTGTTAGCAGTTCACATTTCTGTTCTTTTACTCTCCCACTCTCTCTGTCTGTCTGTCTGTCTGTCCCGATTTTTGTCTCTCGCATCCTCATCCTCTCTCTTCTACCTTTAGCTGTCATCACAGCCTAAATTCAAATTCCAAGCCATACCAAATGAATCCTATTCATTCTTAACAAATAACAGTGTGGTACGGAGAGAACATTCAGCATGGCGTAGTGTAGTAGCATTTGTGAGGTAGTGGTTGTTGTAGTAGTACTGCAACCAAGTATACATACCTAATAATATTACTGAAAACTATAACATATCTGTAGTACTTCAACTCAACTTAACTCAGCTGGCTCAACAACATCAACAATGAACAGCAACCAACACGGATGTAAGCTTCATGATGATGATGGAATGGGATGTGATGTGATGGGGCTGATGATGATGATCCTGCCGTTCTTTCATTTATTTATTTCCATGTCAAATTAACTATCCCATCCTCAAATGAATGAATAAAACATTCTGTATCCAAAAAAATGTCAATCCTGTAATACATTACAGTGATCCAATCAAATTTTATTACATTACTATATCTCTATCTATCTATATATATATATATAGGTATATATATATGTATGTTTGTATGTGTGTCTCTTTGTCTCTTTTATCTTGTGCTGTCTGTATGCTCGCCCACGTCCAAACCTTGTCCACCGTTCATCATAAATATTTCCCAACAATAGTGATCCAGTGATTCCTCACTACTATAGTCTCTCACTAATCCTCCCACGAGAGATTGCACACCTTCACAAGTGTGCTTACAAGCGTACCCAACCCAACTAACAAACTCCTTCGTACATACCCAACAAGTTTCCCCAAACAATGTATACACGGTTCCATTCTATTATCTGTATGTAAATCTGAATCATTTTATACATTAAATGAATTGTAGCCATATGTAAATAGGTTGTCTACATATTTTCAGCTTACATTATTTATACTGCCAGAGTTGTAAGTGCCTTGACTGCACATTGCATAGCCTTTCATTTCCATAGTGATTTTGAGTAAGGAGTAGCATGGATGGTTGCATGGATGAACGTGCCCTGCCCTTTACCATTTAAATTGGAAAAATACTAGGCAACTCCTCAGTTTTCAGTGAAACTTCGCAGGGAAGCATTCCTTTCATTATCAATGCAGGAGCAGAAATACTTGGGTAATTCACATCACATTTCAAACCCACTCACAGTCAATGTCAATTCAGCTCAGTTTGGCTTAAGCTTATGCAAGTCAGAGTGAGTATACAGTATATATACATATATATACATACAGCAAAGTATATACCAGTACAGCTCGTAGTTAAAGACACAGTTTTGACAGTTTTGAGTTTCCCTTCTGCAAAACTATGCTGTCAGAGTCATCTCATCGTAATAATAATAATATGTACTATCCAGCGTGCACCCTAGCAACGACTTGTCTGACTTGACTTGGCAGTTCAGTTCAGTTCAGTTTAGTTTAACTTCAAGAAAATTCATGCTGTGTGGCATGGCATAAGGGTAGCAACGAACTACGAACAAGAGTAGTGTCACCCTATGCTCATAACTGCAGCCGTCCAGAGTTAGTATATTCTATTTTCTATTTAATGCCTTGAAAAGAGACCTACACAGAGAGAGAGAGAGAGAGAGAGAGTGAGTGGGTGAAGAAGAAAGTGTACGAAGAAGAGCGAGAGAGAGTGTGTATGTGTGTGTGTGTTTGCAAGGACTTTCCATTCCTTTCCATCATACTGACTGAACCGAACAATTAATTAATAACGTCTGCTGCTTCGCGTTTCGTTTCGTTTCCTTCGTTTCTCTCCATTCACTATTGTCTATGTGAGGCTGAACTTATAATTTCGGCTCATTTCTAAGACTTCCACCAACTTCAAGTTCCAATCCTTTCCAAACGTTGTTGCTACTAACGATACTTTCATGTCTGTGTTCTTCGGTTGCTGCAAATTCAATTCAGCTAGCTTCTACGTCTGCCTGCATTGATACATACATTCAGAGTTTCTAACTTGGATCCTTCACTCTCCCGGTTTGTTTTCTTATATTATTAAACATTACCTAACCAACGTAACGAATATCACGAGTGAGTATAGCAATTCAGACTCAGACAGCAAAGCACTACTCCTTGCCTTCTTTAGTTTGGCTCTGGCTCTTGTGACAAGTAAAATTGTTTTGTATCATTATATTGTATTGTGTCCTATGTATATAGTATCCCATTGGATTGCATTGTATTGTATGCATTGTATTGCTTTGGACTGCTTTGCTGTAAATATAATAAGTTCATTGGGCGACTCTGGAGAGAGCGAACTTTCTTTCGTAGTGTTGGGTTTCTGCCTATATGCAGCCTTGCTATAGCAGTTGTTAGTTGCTCTTCCTTTCCTTTCCTCTCTCTCTCTCTTCTCTCCTTTCCTTCCGTAGGGTTACAGTTACTTACTTGCAAGTTCACTTTTTCAGTTCAGTTCAGTTTGCTTCGGTTGCATTGGTTCGGCTGGAGCGCCCATTATTGTATTGTGGATTGATTGTATTGTAGTTCTTGTATGTTCGTTTCACAGCATACGTACATATTATATACGTGTATGTTATGGTCTGCTTTAGTGAGGAGTGTAGATTTGGGTTGCTTCATAGTTTGTATTGGTAGTATATAATATTATAGGTAGACACACTACTACTACTACTACTAGAGAGAAGTGGAGATATAATAGAGGAGTAGATGGAGAGAGCGAGAAAGAAAGATATCGATTGCTTGTGCTTTGTGTGTGTGTGTTGTGTGTGAGTGAAGAGAAGAGAAGTAAACTCCTCGTAGGTGAGCATTGAGTTGAGTTCCTATGCTGTAGATATATATTATAGAGAAACGTATGAAATCTACTGTTACTCTGGTCTGACTTTTGCAAAGGAAGGCTTAGGCAAAAGTAAGTATATCGAAAGCTAGGAATAGTGTGTAGTAGTACTATTACTCACTTAATGCTTAGTGCATGACATCCATATCCTACATACGTAGGTGGGTATGTGAATACATACACACATATAATGGCATATTTCTATGTGTACTCCTGTATGGTTTGGGTTTGGTTGGGTTAGCTCAGTTTACTTGCTTTGCTCTGCGTTATACGTTGGCTATGGTAAGTGTATATTCTATTATCTCAGAGTAGTGTAGTATACATTGTAATAGATTCCTATAGATAAGCTATATTATTGGACGTATATTACAGTTAGGCAGCAAGGAAACGATGACGATAGAGAGAGACCAGAATTGCTTGTACTGTAATTTTGGTGTGGTGGTGGCATAGCTGTGGCAATACAGCTCGGTTCTCTTGTTGTATTACTTGTAATACTATGGGGTTGGTTTGGTCTTGGATTGGACTTGGAAGTTGTGGTAAGTTGGACAATGCCTGAAAGTTGTGCTGCTGCTTCTACTACTGCCTGGCTGTGTATTAGGACAGAATATTATGAGAGTTTTGGAGAGAAGTGTAGTTTGGAGTGGAGCATAAGACAGGCGGCAGTGGAGTGGAGAGGATGATTGGAAAGCCAAAACACTATGGCTGTGTTGTTATTATATCTTGCTATCTATATGTTGATGATGTAGTTGAGTTGAGTTGAGTTCAGCCACTTATTTTGGCTTCTCACAGGCCAAATTTTGGCATACAAAGGGAAACCTCGTATAAAAGTTTTAAATTAAATTCTTGACAACACGACCCCTCGATTTCGAATCAAATATTGTGGGAATAAAGTTGTTTTGCTGCTTATATTAGTTTTTAAATTATTTATTATACCTATCCTATTGACAATACGGAACAATATGGGATGGAAGGGAATTTCTATACCTATGTATTCAAATCCTATCAACCAGTAAAAACATATTGGTAGGAAAGAAAAACAACACGTATATATTTAGACAGTACAGGTGTATCTTACTTTATCCACATCATATTATTGATACTGTCTTACTGCACGGCCTAGCCTAGTACTCTTTACTACCTACTACACAGTTTTATAGAGAAATGGAAACTCACATATACAATGTTTAGCGGTATCAAAATGGAAGACCGAGACCGACAATAAATAAGTAGAGGAGTTCCAGAAAATAACTCACATTAGTAAGCAGCCAATGGTTAAAGAGGTAAATGTGAGCCTGGAGAGTGCGAGACTTGACTAGACATTGTTATATTATATGCACGTTAGTGGCTTAGATACTTTTGCTCTATACGTACAAAGTTGTAAGTTACAAGTAAGGAGCCAGGAAGAGAAAGTTGTAAGAAAGAGGATTCCGAGAAATTGATATTTTCATTATTATTATTTGGAGCAGACGGGTGATATAATTTGATACGATGAGAAGTTGGTTGGTGTGTATACGAAGAGTTGGAGACGCATATAGTAAAAGCAGGGAGGAGTGAAGTACAGTTAGTGTATACATTTGAGAGTTGGTGAGTAGTGAGTAGCAAAGCCAAAAGATATCCAAGTAGAAAGAAATAGGATGAGACATATCGTGTGAGAATGAGTATTAAGAGTACGAGTATATTGAGTAGGTATTAGACATCAAATATTGGGTATACATAGTAGTGTATGCTGTAGTCGATGAGATGGATAGAATAGGTGATATAGGTTTGTCTATACGTACGTAGTACACATAAGTGTAAAAGGTATTGGTATTAGTTTTGTTGGCCTGGCTGGCTGGGTTGAAATGAGGCGAGGATCGGCTGGACGGCTCATCATTCCAAGTGGAAGTGGAGCCGGTCGGTGCGGCAAAAGGATCAGTAAGCAAACAGTAAGGCTGGCAAACTTTCGACTTTAGCTCTGTCAGCTCAGCATCAGCCATCAGTTGCTTAACTTCCCTTGGTTTTGCTGCCGCTGCGTTCCATTGCGTTGGTGGGTTAGTTGAGTTTCAGTTGGTTTGGGAGCGATTGCAAATGCGATTGCCATATCCCTAATATGAGTAGGGTGCCCCAAGGTGTTGGTTTTAACAGTACTATAGTAGAGCTAGGCTCACACCCGAAAAAATTATTTTTCGCCATTCGCCGTTTTGTCGAACGACGAGCGATGAAATGAAATCCAAGGCTAGGATAAGGCTAAGCAATCGCTAGCCAGTCAAAGTATATAGAAAAGAGAGTACTAGTAGTATAACCTAACATACATACATACTTACATACATACCTACGTTCGTACATAAGTGTGGAGTAGAAAGAGTTGAGTTGGGTTGACTAGGCCGGAGAGAGATAAGCAATTTCAATAATACGATAAACGCATGCGTTTGGTTTTGCTATCCTCTTCTTTCTTCCTTTGGTAGTGGTGGTTGGTGGTACTGGTGGTGACGGTCTGGCCTGGTCTCTCCGGCTCGTGGCTCTCTTGGCCTACTCTGCTGCTTTGGTTCTTCGGTTCTCTTCTGTTCCTCTACTCTTCTACTTCGGGCCTGGTCTAAAGATTCTGCTCTTGTTCGTCTCTCACTGACTTTACTTGACTGTACCTCTTCTCTCTGTCTATACTACTACTACTACTACATCCACACAGCCTTGTCTCACTATTGCATTGGTATTGCATAGCCATAGCCTTCCTCCGCCGCATAGATCATTCATTTTCTCCCGGATTACAGTTTCAACAGTTTCTTCAGCTCACTCGGCAGCTCCTTCAGTTGGGTTCAGTTCAGTCACTAGACAAGTTCAATCGAATCCAGATCGGATCTGCTTCTTCATTCTCTATCCTGCTTACTGCTACTACTTCTACTCTGCTCTGACCTAGGACGGTGGATTCCTTCTGTCTTTCCAATTCCACATCTCTTCTCCTTTCTTTCTTTTCATCTCAGATTTTTTCCCCATGTGGCGGACAACAACTAGAAGCAGCAGTCAGCAGCCAGCGGCCTTGCCTTCCCTTCCCTATATAGCAAGAGTAAGTGAAGAAGGAGCACCACCACCACTGCCACACAAGTAACGAAGGAAACCAAGTCGAACCAATTCAGCTAGCAGTGGGGAAAGTGATACAAATACGGACTGACTGACTGACTGCTACGTTCTACTGTTTCTTATTTCTGATACTTGTACTTACTTCTCTTCATCTATAGAGTCTGAAAATAAAGAGAAAGAAAGAGAGAGAGAGAGAGAAGATCGAGAGAGAGACTGACGGACTTGTATATGTAATCCATCGTTCGATTCTTTCTTTCGCTACGCCCGTTCCCGTTTCCGTTCACTCCGCTTTCATTTCATCCCATTCGGTTTTATCGGAAGAGCTGGAGCAAGTTGAATCCAGGAAACCAGGGGAGAGGAAGGTGAGCCGCCAGCTACTTTCCTTTTCATTGTTCAGTTTTTCTTCAGGCTTTCCTTTCCTATTACTAAAATATTCCCGTCCCTCTCACTCTACTGTCTGCTGCCTTCGTCCTTCCAACTCTTAGACTTACTGTATACCCTAATAATACATACATATATATATATGCATGTATATATGCCAGTACATGCATGCCACGTACTCTAGGAAAACTCCTCAGTCTACACTGCCAGATGCATTTGCCCGAACGTTCTATCCACACTGTTATCTGACTAACTACTTCAATTCTTCCATACAAGCGGAGGTATAAACTTATTTACTTTCTTAAGAGTTAAGAACGCTACTCAAGTTGACTTGGTTTGACTTAACATCTCACAATCAGCTCAGCCAGCTTAACTCAACTTCAGTTTCAGCTTGACTCATTCTCAAACTACTAACTCAACTCCTAAACTGAATACAATGCATATATAACGAAGAAGTAGAACACACGAGCGAGGAAAGAGAGAGAAAGAGAAACCGACAGAGACAGAATAGAACACAACATGACTGATTTTGAGAACTTCAGGAAACAGGAATAGACAGAGCCATCAACTTCCCAGTATTTACTATTTGCATTTATATCTGTCTAACTTTCCATTGGAGTTTACATTCTGACTTGTCTTGTTTTATATCCAGCATTCTTGGTACGTGGGTGGGGCAATGGGTTACATGCATGTGTATGTAAAGTATATAAGTTTGTATGTATTTGTACGTTTCTACCCAAAGTTAGCCCAGAGTGTACCTTAGAGTGTTGGCGGAACTGGATTTGTCGGTGTCTTAGGTAAATGAATTTTAGAGGAAGGAAAGGTAAGAGAGAACGTAAAACTAGAGTATTCAGTTGGGTATGTCAAAAAGAGAAGGCAACACAAGTCAAGGCAAGGTACACTCAAAGTTTCACTAACTCCTATTATGCTTCACATACCAAATCCATCAGTGTCGCATTCTTCGCTAAGGACTTTCATTAGAGAAGCGTTTGTTGATTGTGGCGTTACAGCTCTCTTTAAGCTGTCTGTCGTCTAGTAGTCTATGTGTACAGGCTGTCGAGTTGAGGTGTCAGCCCCGGCACTCAACTCAATGAAAATAAAACATATGAAGTAGAGAGCTCTTCTTTTCCTCTCTTCTACCTCTCCTCGTCCTCTTTTGCCCTGCTATTTCTCTCGTTTCGCAAGAAAGCCTTTGAGAGTTATTGAATGGCCCAAAGCAATTGAAATATTATATATCTCCTCTCTACCTACTCCTCTTCTCCTATCTTGACTACTTCATCCATGCATTCAACCATATACTCACTCACTTGTGTTTTCTCTATCTCCTCTGTCTTTGTGTACTCTTCCTCCCTAACTATACCTTCCCTTTTTCTTCTATGTATTACATTCCTCATAAGGAGGCGAACATAATAATACACCTTGTCGGGTGACTATTCACCTTAGGTGGATGAATAGATATACAGACATACTATGTTCTACTCGTTATAATACTATACTAGGTACTTACTAAGGTATTAAATGGTTCAAAACAAACAAAAAGCTTCTAATATCTAAAGTAAGTACATAGCTTGGAGGTTACCTCACATAATATTAGGTACATATTGCTTGGCATACTTCTCATATTATGAGTCTTCACAAGAAAGTGGATACTAGAGATATATTATTTGTTTTCTACTAAGCTATATTTTCTACTTCAAACCTGTAGGATACAATATTCTACATCCCATTACATCCAAAACCATCCTATCACCCTCCATCCAATATGCATAGAAATCCAAACAAAGATTCACTTTATTTTATTTTCCCTATGCCATCAACCATTGAATACAGAGAATAATAGTCTTCTCTTACTGCCACTATACAATTGCTACCAAGTACAATATAAGACTGAGAGAGGATGTAGACATTTGTACAAAACACGTCTTCCAGGTTATTTTACTATGTAGGAGCAGAGTATGTATATACGTATATTGCATTAAGTATAGTTTGTTTCCATTTATTCATATATGCATGATACGATATGATGTGTATACATATAGTCCTAATTACTTCTCCCGCAGTATTGGATTTTGGATGAGATGAGATTTAAATAGATCCTCCTATTCAAACCACCCACTGCCTTCTCTCCTCTCTCTCTCTCTTTCTCTCTTATGTACTCTGGCTTGCATTGCTTTCCCGGTTATATTGTTCTCATCCGATCATTTATTTGGTTTGAGACTGAGTTAGTTTAGAAGCAAGGTTCTCCAGAGTAAATTCTAAAGCCGTTTTCACATATTATTGTGTTATACGTCATGTCTATGTGTATGACGAAGTTTGGCTGGATTGGATTAGATGTTCTTTGGCTCTGACATGGCCCAGTTCATTGTTATAGTAGGTGTACCCATATTTACATACAGACGTGCTATATCTACATACATTCAGTGTATATAGTTGGTGATGATGTATTATGTATATAGAAGCACTTAGGCATAACACAGTAAATGAATATGTTGGGGAACTAGAGTTCGCAGTTCAACTCAACTCTAACTCTGCTGAACCGAGCAAGTTGTAATGGAAACGGCAGTCGCACATTCATGCATAGCAACCTAAAAAGGTAATATACTCATATGCATACATATATTCATACATATACATACACATTCATACGTATATACAATATACTTACATACTTACGTGCAAGTGGAAGTTAGGTTACACATAAATACATTATCATGTTTAGTCGTGGCAGAAGCGTTGGCTAGAGCAACTAGTGCCTGAGGTAATGCGATAATTTCATTATCACGTAGTGACTGACATACTTTACGGATGTACCCGAGTCCGGAGTGGTCCGTAATAAATACAGTACGTACAATCCTAAAATACAATGCCCCGTCCTCTTTGTGTCCTATCAGCCAACCATTACTATATAGGTATGTATATAAACTTAATAAGACTTTGCTTTGCTACTACTTGCTCCGGACAACAGCACACAACAAAACGACAACTATACATAGAGACGTATTGTAAAAGCCATTTTGTGAGACTTCGACTCTATCTCCATCAATTCTCTTTTCTATCATGTATGAAGTAAGTCAGTTGTGTCAGTACTAAGAGTGGGAGTACTTGTCCTATATCCTAGTAGTAGCATAAGTATATATAATCTACGAATAGAAAAGGAATAGCATATTATAGCATCGTATGTATGTAGTATGTATGTACATGTAGAAGAGTCCTACTTGCAAGCGCATGAAAGCAGTCAGCGTTCTCTCACTTCTCCCGGTCGGTCAGGTTGTCTCATGGTCTAAGTTGCTTTGACTTGCCCTAGCTGGGATTCTCAATTCAATCTTCCTTGACTCCATTTGACTGTGCCTTGAGTTGGATGAGATGAGATGTGCTCTCAGCTAATGGCTCTTTCCCTGCTCTTTACTTTACGTCTACGTCTTCGGATACGGACTCAATACAATATACTTTCCTGCCTTTGCTTGTTTTGGCTGAGACTCTGCATGCAAGTAGACTGTGATTGTACTGCATTACACTTCACTTCTTTACTGTCCTGTAGAGTATACTGTAGTGTAGTGCAGTCCTAGTAACAGAGGCTGTAGCAAGTAGTCTTTTTCATCATGTGTTGTGTTGTTGGTGCTCTGATGTTTTGCTTCAAAGGTTGGATGGGTTGGTTTGGTTTGGTTTGGTTTTGTTGCTTCACTTCAACTCTCATCATGCTGTATTGGTATTCAGAATACACAACTTTTGCTTTTCTAGTATAGTTAAAATAAGTTGAGTCTCGAGACTGGAGACGAGTTGAGTCGATATTCTCCTTGAAATTTGAGTCACAGGCCCTCCTCCATTGGCAAACAAATTTGTCTCCAGCTATACAGAACTTGAATGCAGTGGAGTCGTAGTCATCTCCTGAATCATGCCTCTCAGTCTTTCAATATATCTTTGAGATGAGTTTAGCGTCAGTTTTCAATGTGAAATTCCATCGTCGTCTCTTCAAATAAAGAGTGCTGCTTGGCTATGTTTGCACACACAAGATGCGGGAACGGCATTCTTATTCAGTGATGGGCTTTCCTCTATACATACTTTTTTTAGATCTCTGTATTTTGTACTTCTACATGCATGCATGCATTGTTGTTATTGAAAATCAGACTCAGTGTCAACAATATTGCCCTGAAGTTGCAAGACGCAAAAATGTATTTTGATATAGGGATCCTATATAGAAAAATAATTTCTTCATCCCATTTTTCTACTTTCAGCTTGTTGGGTATACATTATACACAAATATGTATATACATATATAATATATATGTATATAGGTTCAATAGCTAAGATACCTATATATATTATATATAGGTATCTTAGCTATTGAACCTTCATTGGGTCGCTTCGTTCCTGAACGAAGTTTCCACTTGAAACTTGCTTGGGACACAATAAATAACAGAAATGTCTTAATGTGCAGGCGAGCGAGAACTTTTGTTTTAGCATTTGAGGGGAAAAAAGTTGAAAGGAATTCCTGGAAATGTAAAGAATGTGTTGAAACTATATATTGCGTAAGTTTTTCTTTTCTTATATTGAATTAGGTATTCCTTTAGAAATGGTAATTGAGTTTACAAGAATTGTTTTTCATAGGAAAGGAAGTAAATGATATTATAAAGAAATGTACGTAGTATATAGAGTCAACCAGGGGGGAAATGGGATTTTAGCTGGATTGTACAGTTTTAATTCAAGTCTCCAATATCTTCATATCGTTAGTCCAATGTCTTCTTAGAATTATGAATTACATTACGATTCGTTGGTAGCAGGTGGGTGGTGCTCTATGCGTAAAACTTCAATCATGTTTCAGTAAAGAGGAAGTAAATTTTTGTGCGTTCAACGACAAGAGTGAACAAATGTGAAAAATACAGTTGTGCTTGGCTGGGTCATGCAATGCCCTGTAAACCTTCTGGCCCTGCCTGTTTCTGTCTGTGAATATATAAGAGCTAAAAACAGTGTTCACAAATGGGATTTTTATTCAAAGACTCTCCAGTGTTACGGAATAATCGATCGACGCTCAAATGGCTTCGTTTTCGACCCACGGTGTAGTGTATTAGTAGTATTCCACTTAGTAAAGTATAGTGTGTGGTGTGGCCTGGTGAACCCGAGTAGTTAAATTCACTCAGTTCATAGCATGTCTTGTTGAGCAACTAGATAAAAATGTTGTTTGGAATTTGAAGTTTTCTGTCATCCCAAAAGATACACAATAAATGTCCCCAAGTCCAAAGTACATGGTATGTAAACACTAAACATTAAACACTGCCCTGCATTGTATTTTATCGTAATGGTCATACCATGAATTCTAGTCCTAGTTTATGAGGGTCGTTACATACTCCATAATAACAGGTGGGTGAGGAGTATAAAGCCCTATCTAAAATATTCAAGAGTACTTTTTGTTCCCAAATTATCTACACGATGTAATTTATAGTTTAGAGAAAGAGCTTGCTTCCTTTTACTCAGTTGTTCTACATGAACTCTGCTCACTCGCTTCTTGGTTTGCCCAACCCAGCCCATCCCATCTCAATCCAAACCGTGCGTCGGCTAGTTTTACACACACGCTCACTGTCTTCTTGT
>JAAXYV010000089.1:0-16457 GCA_036851875.1 Novacerus sp. FZ-2019
GGTTGAAGGTATGTATGTATGTGTGTGCTCTCTATCTACATATGCATGCATACATATATAAACACAGTAGGTGGAGATGTAGATGTGTTTGGGCTTCTTTTGAGTTCATTCCCAACCATACCATTGCCATTACCTATAAACCTTTAGTATACCCAACCCAGTTAAGTGTATAGCATGGATATAGGTATGCATGTGAATTTACCTTCTACATTTACAACTACAGATAGAAGAGAGACACACAGACAGAAAGAGAGAGAGAGAGAGAGACGAAATGAGGCGAGATCTCATCATGCCATAGCTCCTCTCCTTCTCTAACCAACCAACCAACCAACCATCCATCCGTTCCATTCCGTATCGCCATGCCATCGCCATCACCTCTCTCGTCTCGCCATAATTTGAATACACACGGAATATGTAACAACAAAGGCGGGGAAGAGGAGAGCACACTGTAGTATAATGTCATGTGGAATAGAATAGTGGGAAGGGTAGGCAAAAGCTTATACATAGTGTGTAGTGTATAGTTAGTGTATAGAATATTCTGAATAGAAGATATATCTATCCATAGATGCAGAACTAAGACAGTGCAAGCCATGCAGAGAACACAATGCAATGCTTTGCAACTAGAATAATACAAATACAATAGAAGACCCACTCCAAATCTAGTACAATAGGAGGGAGTTAGGTAGGTTTTGCTTGCTAGGCCGAGCGAAGGTATGCTTCTATTCTATTCCATGTCAGGGCATAGAAATACAAATTTGACTGAATATAGTTTTGTTTGTTACATTCTGCTCGTGTAAGCAATGCCAATGCTGTTGCTACTACCTTCCTTCACTTCACTCAGTTCAGTTTACCTTTTACTAAAGTTACTTTCTGCTCTGTTCTGTCCTTGTCCTGCCTGATTTCTAGCATCGAAAACTTTTATAGTATAAGACCATAAGCTAGCTATGGAGATTTGATTTTCGTTCAGTTGGCTCGCCAAAGTTGAGTAACACTACTCCTTCCACTACCATATGTCTGGTTCTGGCTGCTGTCAGTCAAATTTGGATGCGATGTCATATCTGGATAGATGTCTATGCGTATGTGTTATGTGAGAATGTGTTCTAGGTGATGCTATTCCAAAGCACGGAGATGTGATACCATTCATTTCATCTCATCTATACATAACCCAGAGACAACGGAACATAAACAGTCAGAAACCAACTGAACGAAGCTCAGCTATTCCATCCTATTTCACTTCCAAACTAAGACTTTCTATATTTGCGTATACCTAAGTAAGAACCAAAGAGCTCCTCTATACGTCCAAATGTGCGAAAAGGCAAGGTAATGAGTGTGTATCATGGTTGTGACTCTGCGACGAAAAATAACTGCAGTAAACAGTAGACAAATAGACACAACAATATACATGCATACATACATTATACGTACATATATAAAATACATACATACATAAATACAGCGTAGAATGAAGGCTGTATGTAGAAATATAATACGTAGTAGTAGCTAAGTATAAACATTCATACACAATACAAATCTTCCTCTCTTGGCTCTATTATTTTCTATCTTCTCTAGTAGTCAGTCAATCTCCAAAAGTCCAATTTCATCCTTCTCTCTCTCTCTGTAACCAGGCTGGGTAGAAAAGTGTATTGTGTACCCAAGATATGTAGGTATGTATGTATATATATATGTTGCATATGTATATATTGAGTTTGTATGTATGCAAGTATGCATGCTTGCATGTGCCTAACGACCGTGGCTTGGCTGAGCTCCTGATCATCATCCTTTATGAGATGAGATGAGATGCAATGAGGCAAGCTTTTTACACTCCAGCTGAGGGCACGTACTTTAGGTGGGTAGGTGTGTACCCAGCTCATCTAACTCAGCACACAGACTCTCTACAGCCTCTGCATTCAGTCTCTCTCTCTCTCTCTCTCTCTCAAAGACACAAAGGAAAGGAAAGAAGGCTCATCTATCTCTCTGTATATATACATACCTACTTACATACACAGATATGCCCAACACTAACTCACACATATATAAGAAGCTGTGCTTAATACACTGTATATCATTTCCTATACACCTATTCTTTGCTATAGTGTGTACATACGCGGGCTATGTTATACATGCCCAAGTTGGCAAGGTCTCTGCACATGTGAACCACTTTTTTTAGCCCGGTGTAACCTCAGGTGGGAAGGTGGATCATCAGAGTCACAGAGTAGGTAATGTATGTGTATGTATGTATGTGGACGTGAAGTTGAATCATCCATTGTAGACGGCAAGGCAAAGCAGCGACTTGCACTGACTGCTTTTGCCTGCCTACTAAGTAAAATGCATAAAAAGCTAGAGCATCCCTTCCCTGGCCTGAAGTCAAGACAAGTAAAAGCAGTGCCTCTCTTCTACTTCTCCTTCTTATTCCTCTTATAAATTCCCTTAATTTGCGAGAGTTTAGTTAGAGTCGAATGAACTGAACTTAAAAATGACGACCAGTCTAGAATGATGCCTGTCTAGTTTAGACCTGACTCTAACTCGACATCATGTTCACTTGGTTTGGCTCGGTTCGTTGGTCGGTTCAATGGTTGTTAGTTGATGCTGATCTTGAATCATATAAAACCAAGTTCCAAGCCAAAAGCGAAACCAAGTCAGCATAACATATCAGTCAGCCAACAAACCAAACCAAACCAAACCAGCTCAAGCTGCTGCAGCCCACGGAAGTATATTATGTGAAGAAAAAGAGGAATAGGAGTTTGAAATATTATTATGACTGCAGTCGAATCAAAAGTACAGATAGGGTGAAGGTGGTTGGGTTGTAGGCGAGAGGATAAAGTGGTATAGAGAGAGGTTTTACCTCAGTGGAAATGAAAGGGTTGAGTGGAATAAGCAGCAGTGCCTCGTGCGGGTGCTGTAATCATAGTCATGGCCATAGCTCCTAAGTCTGGCATGTATACCTCTGAACAAAATGAGATGATGAAGACCAACCGACTCAAGGAAATTTTCGAGTAGAAAGGAGCCGAGTATACATGCACTAAGCGACTGCTATAGGTTAAACTGAGCTATCGTCTCGTCTTTCCCTTGGTGCTTCTCTTGGTTTTAGTGTATATGAAACATTATGGAGTATAGAGAATTGAATGCTCTGTTATTTTGCTCATCTCTTCTGCTATAACTACTCCTACTACTTGTATAGTACTATTCGGTGTGATTCTTATATATATATGTAGTAAGTAAGTAGTATGCATATACCTAGTTTATAGAAAACGTGAGACAGAGCCATCCACCACGCCAAGCAAGAATATCTTGCTCAGTTGAGTGGAGTAACAATCTCACAAGTCCTAACTCAATATTAGAGTTCCAGGGACGTATCACCGTGGGAATAGGAGTAAATGAAAGAACACAGACCCACTATTATTAGGAGGAGAAGCTCACTCCACTCACTCACTTCTCACTTCCAAATATGACTACAACTATCCTATCCTCCTTCTTCCTTCTATATGTTGTACAACTAACGAAAGTACAAGTAGAGTATAGTAGATAGAACTGCGAACTATGTCTTGGCTTATTCTACTAGTCTGCGGGTAAGATGCCGTAGGTTGGTTACCAGAGTTCACATCATATCTTCTCGTTCCCATACATAGCTACATTACATACATCCATCTACTCAGATTGTACTAGCCTTTCCTCTCTCTTTTCGTTTACGTGCTCATGTTCAGAATCTTTAGCTGGTTTCCTTGGCATGAGTTGGGTTTGGTTTGGTCTGCATGTGAATGGTAAGGATTGAAGTTGAAATAAAGCTAGAGAGAGAGAGAGAATGAATAGCAAAGTTATATCTTTCAACGAGGAAAGGAGAGGAGGAAAATAACCTTTTTCTTTCTTTCCTTCATTGCTCTACTGAGTTGGTATGATCGGGTCTTGTAA
Source organism: Novacerus sp. FZ-2019 (assembly GCA_036851875.1). NCBI lineage: Eukaryota > Metazoa > Arthropoda > Collembola > Entomobryomorpha > Tomoceridae > Novacerus > Novacerus sp. FZ-2019. Next base: position 3,907 of record JAAXYV010000089.1, read on the forward strand.
CCCCGTTTTGCGAAATCGAGTCAGGCTACCTTGCCCATACTAAGCTCTATATTTCTGTACGTCATTCAACTCTCACAACGCTATAACTGTGTGTATGTATGTACGTATTTATATATGTAACTACAACCCCAAGTATTCAAGTCGAGTCGGCAAAATCTTCAGGGCTGTGTCATCATCATATATACTCGAGGCAGGACAAGTCAATAAGAACTAAGAAGAGGGAACATAGCTTTTCTGTTGCTTCATCTTCCTACTTTACGTTACTTTACATTAGTTAGGTCCACTTCCCTTGTAAACTTGACTAGAAAGGATTGTGGATACTACTGAGTCCTACATATATACTTATTCCACATAGTACCGCATTTGCAGTGTATTATGATATATATATATATAGGTATATATACTTATGAACATGGAGATAGTAAGTAACACAGTATAAAGAAGACTTCAACCAAGAGAGACTAAGTATAAAGAACCAAGCCTACAGCACTGGAAGCAAGGCAAGGGAGTAAGAGTAATCCGACCAGACCAGTCTCTGAGTAGAGAACAGAACAAAGTTGGAGAGCTGAGGAGATCTCTCCTTTGAATTCGATTTGATCCATGAGTTGAGTTATCTCAGGCATTACATGGCTGGTGATATCATATCTATCGTCGTAAGGGATTTGTTCATTCTATGTACTCTATTATATTCCAAGTAGACTGACATGTATGTTGTGTGAATACTGCATGCAGTCACTCAGTAGGGTAGGAGTCGACTAGTAGTATGATGTGCGTATATAACGTATATGTATGGCATACTATACCTATAATATGTGAAAAATAGGAAATACATAAGGACAGAGAGCACTGAAGCCCGATGGAAAGGAAAGGAAAAGGAGACCGATGAGTGGGCAGACATACACTACAGTACATTGCTTTATCCAAACGAAACGATGCCGAGTATGCAATGATGAGAAAGGGACGATCCTATAATCATTTCCTTCCGCTCGACCGATCCTACAATTTTCCGGCTGGCCATGCAACACCTCATCTCTCATCTCTCACTTTCCCTTCCGGACCTCAACTCACTTCAGATTGCTCTGCTCTACTCACGTTTGTGTCTACTACTGCACTACACACACTACATGACTCCTTTTAGCCCCATACTATACCCTAGCTAGTGCAAAGAAGACAAGACAAGACAACCAACGCAAAGCAAAGCAACGAACTATCCTTCTCTACACTATACCAAAGCAACCACACCAACTAAAACTAAATTCATTTCTACTCCTTGTTCACTCCTCCTCTCGAGCTCAGTGCCTGGTTTTTTTTTCGCTTATTATAAAGTGGAGATACTGCCTTGCTCTAGTGTATAAGACTTGACTTATGTGTTATTAAGCTGTAAAGCTCATCTGATATCTGTACTGCTGTGTGCGTACTCCAAATCTCTTTGTACTTGTGTTAGTGTTGAACCTTGCTTTAACTGCAACTACCTCAACTCAGCACCTGGCACTGCGTGAACCACTGCGTTAGTTATGCAGAAACCGAGAAAAACTGAAAACCAGTAAAAGCCAGAGCCAAAAGAGACGACAAGCAGTTAGAAGGACTAGTAGTTGAGGAGAATAGAAGGAGACTATGTTGATAAGATAGTACATGCTTCACATATTATATATACCCCGTTTTTGGAGTGGAATAGAGTGAAGTGGGAACACTGGGAAGAAGCACCAGAGCATTAGCGGCAACTGGCAATAAGACTCTAAAGACTCGCCTGGCTGCTAAGGCTGAGGATAGATGATTCACCATCCATCTCGCACACATTCCCTTCTACCTCATCCGTATGCTCTTTAGCATAGTCTATCTATACCAGAGAATACCAACCAGTCTAAAACGTAAACCCATTCTCTTCTCTCTCTCTCTATTTCAACTTAACTCTTCCGTACTATATTTATAGTCAGTAAATACATACATACAAAGAGTAGTAGTCAGTGAGCATAGATTGAAGTAAAACTTCCTCTTCTGTTCTCCTCTACTTCACAACCTACCTACCTATAATACTACTTGCTACGCAGCATACCACCATGCCATCGCCGACAACCCAACATCGCATCATATTGTCATACCTATTTCTCTAGGAGCGTTCTCTTCGCTCCTCTCTTCTTTGCTCCTGTAGACAAGCTACACGGCTCATATCGTATCGTGTTGAACATGAGCAGTCGGCATAGTATAGTTATATATTATATTATACCCACCTCTAATATACCTACTATATAGTAAAGCAAACTGTTAAGCTCTGAATCCCTTGGAACTTGGAACATATTATAGGAAAGGCAGTGCAGTGCACTCCACAAAAGCAAGGCATGGCAACACCATACATTTCATGCATAATGTTGCTTACGACGGACGAGCGAATGAACGAGATGAGTGTCAAAAGCATCAAGGAGCCCGAGACTAGAACTCTCTAGTCCTTATGGCAGTAGTAGTGAGTGAGTGAGTGAGTGAACGAGTGAGTCTTTCGCTCTCTCTCTCTACTCCTGCTATTCTCGCTTATATGCATACATTCATCTATCTATTCACTTCACTCAGTCTACTCAACTCGACTCAACATAGGTATGTGTATGGATGTATGTATGTATGTACTCTTCTATAGAATGATGTATAAGCCAAAGGAGAAGAGTACAACATATCTCTTCTCTTCAGCAGACTCCCCACTTCTTCAGTTCGCCATACATATATACATGCATGCATTCATTTAATACATATATTCTATCCAGTCTCGCTCGTCATCCATCCTATCCTTTCGTTCCTCTTTACTTTACATTGCTGGGCTTTCCATCCATCCTCTCCATGGTTCTCTCTCTTCACTTCGTTCGTTTTCGTATAATAATATGTCCTACTCATTCCTTTCGGAACTAACAATAGGGCAGGCGGTTGAATAAATGGTGATGGAGGATGGATGGATGGATGCACGGAATGGAATGGATGGAATGAAATGAAATGGATGGATGGAGAGATAGATTATGACTTTGACTCGTAACTTCTAGTCACTCCACTCCACTCACTTTCAACCATACATTATTACTGCCACTTGCATTCAACTACTATACTATGCTATACTGCAGATACAGCCTTGTCTGCTTGCCACTGCTTTTCATCATACTTTACATTATATTTCGTATTATATTCCATTCCACCTATTCTCTCTCTCTCTCTCTCTTTCACGAAGATCGGGACTCAAGAGTTTACATTATGCAAGAAAGTACACATACAATGCATCAGCTAGTAGTTGTAGTCTGTCTTTGACTTTGGCTTTTCACTCGTAGCGGTTTAGGATACCTTTGCTAATGCTAAGTCTGTACTTTGGTTTTGCGGACTCTGTTGTATCTTGTTACAGAGCTATGCTAGGCAACTACACTGGATTATTACTGTCGACTGTAAGAGTGTCTACCACATTATGATCGCCATCACTAGGACCAGTCAACATTATATAATACTCAATACTCACACAGAGTAGACTCGACTCGACCAGCAGGTATAAATGTGTATCATACAACGTACTACATATAAAGTACAAAGTGCAATAATGAATGGTTGGTTTGAGTACATGTAGCCACGTAAGAAAATAATGTCTTTCCTTTACGCCATGGTTTTTTCATGCACCTACACAGATATAAGTAGAGTAAGTATTCGGAATTTCCAGACGTGTTGCAAAGAGGAGCATAAATGTATGAAGTAAATTACGAAGTATACGAAGCAACCAAATACTATGTAGTGTAGTAGGAATGGAAAAGAAAAGAGCAGAGCAAAAGTAAAGCAGGAGGAAGTTGGGTGCAGCTTTTTATTTGAACCTAGCTGATGTGATGTGTCTTCTGAAAAACGCCCCCGCCTGCTTGTTTGGTTTAGGTGATACTTACATGCATGCCTGCTTACATACATACGTAGATAGATACATACATACCACACTATGTAACAGACGGGGTACGAGTGAGAAATGGTAAGAGCAAGACTCTGGCTGGCACTATACTGGATTCATGTTCCCCTCCTGCTCTTCTCAACCATGGTGTGGTATGGAATGGTATTGCATGGTTTGGTATTCGCACTGGCATGGCTTGATGGCTCAGTTTTGAATTGAGGATTTATCGAAAGCATCCCTCTCCAGGGTTCCACTCCTCTGTCTCTATCTACGTATGTATGTATCTTATGTATGTCTGTTCCATTATAGTTGCGGGTTTCATCTCTATCCTCTGATATCTTATATATATGAGTCAAAGTCAAAGAGAATCCAACTGAACAGTGACTGCACTACATTGGCAGTTTAAACAGCCGGCGTCCAACCAAACTCATACTCGGACTAAAACCTTCGCTTCCTTTTCATAGCATATCGCAAACCATAGCCCTAGCATTACTACGGCAGCATCACATCACAGGATTGCAATTGGTTTGGATGTCCTTCCTTCTCTCCTCTTGGACTTTTCCTATATTATGCTGTCATAGTCCATAGTCATCAAGACGAAAGGAACATCATGTCACGGGTAGACGTTCCTAGTCTTCCTGGCCCTGACAAACTGTAGTCAGTTCGGTTCAATTCAGCTAAGCCAAGGCGAGGCAAAGCGAGAGCATGTGAAAGCGAACCACTGCACTCCATGCTATGCAATGCTGAACTATAGTACGATACGATACGAACTATAAGAACCAACTATTCTTTTCTATACACAGACACGACGACACTGACTGAGAGAGCCGAGTTGAGAGTGGAGACGAGAGCACACACGCTCTCTTTTCCACTCTCAACCAAACAACTCTCCTGACTTGACTTGGCTAGAATGGATTCCCCTTCCTTTTTCGCCTGTCATGAACTGGAAGCCTTACATTGGATGATATGCAATGCACTTCCATTCCATGCTAGTCTCCCGTTCTCCATCCTTCCATTCCGTCTACTCTACTTCTAACTATAACACACATACACACACACATACGTAGATACATACATATATACGTACACACACATATATATATATACAGATACATAACGTAACTCGCGGGAGTCTCACCGAACCGAACTAAACTAAACCATCCATCCAGTTAAGGACAGACACACACACACACGTTCACATCACATCGTTCTCCTTTCGACTCTCAGCTCAGCTGGGCTCAACTCACTCTAACTCCACTCCGCCAGCTCGAGCTCATCTTTCCCAAAACTTGCACTTTCTACGATGTACCATGAAGGCGAGTAGTTACAGCAAAGCAACGGCAAGGCAAAGCAAGCAGACCTTTCTCTTCTCTCCTCCTGTTTGCCTTGCCTTTCCTTGCCATTGCCAGTCTATGCGTCCTCTTAGTCTGGCTTCAGTTGTAAAGCCTACGGAGCCTAGTCATAGTCATATTCTATTCTATCACATCCAATCCATCTATGCATTATTATAGTCTACTCTACTTTCTACTCTTACGGATTCACCATAACCAACCAAGCCCACTCAACTCAACTGAACCCAACCCAACCCATAATACCATGTGATATCGACTTCTGTATAGACAAGTAAATGTATGTATGCATGTATAACTATATTTCTACCTTGCCTCACTACAGAATAGATAGATGGATGGACGGATGGTTGGTTGGCGAGAACCGAACAAGCACTTCTCTAACTACTTACCCACGTTGCTTCTCTCTGTCTGTCTGCTGCCTAACCAACATATATTATAAATGCCTATATAAAATCTATGTTGGGTTGGGAAGTTACTTGGTTTGGTCTTCGTGGAAAGTAGTAGTGTAAGAGTACTCGGGTAAGCAGCTCTAGTCACACAGAACTTGCAGTGGAGTGGAGTTGAGTAGAGTCAGTATATGTACCTCACACGCCTCTAAGTCCAATAATCAGCGACACGACGAAGGAAACGAAGTATGTATGTACCAAAGCAGACTAACTGTGGTATGGTATGGCATGGCATGGTATGGAATAAGCCTAGCCTAGTGACTAGCTGTTGTAGCCAAACCATTCTGCCCGTCTGCCAGAAGAGTCAGCCAGCGTGCCAAAGGCAGCATTAGTACGACAGCCCTAGTAGTCAGTGGAGAAGATATAACAGTGAACAGAAATACATGGTAGGTAGGTACATACATACATTCAAACATACCTAGACCTCCAGTACTATGTGCTTGCTAGAAAGTAGGAATAAAGGCGAAGAGAGGAAAGGAAAGAATAAGGGTTCCTCTCTCCAAGAGCTCCTCTCTCTTTCTCTTTCTCTCTCGCTCTCTCCGTGCTTTCCTTTCCTCCTCCGAACTTTCCCAAACATCCATCTCTGTATCATTCCATTAAGCCGATGCTTTTGCACTCGACTCCTGCAGCCTGCCTGGTCTGGGTAGTACTACTACTAGTGTAGTGTAGTCTAGTTCTAGTCATCTAGTCTGGTTACTCCATACTGTAGTGTACTGTAGTATATGTACATATATAGTTTTCCAGATATATGAACATCACTAGACTACACCAAATATAGAGGCAGTAGAGCTAGGCAACAGAGAGAGAAAGAGAGAGAGCGAGTTCGCCTTTGCTGATGGGATGCGAGTAGTTTCCTCTTCTCTCTCAACTACGGATGGCTTGCCTTTTCGCTCCGCTTCTATACTCTCAACTACTCTAATGTTCTTCTTTCTATCATCTGATATAGTTCGGCCTGGCTGCCTGCCTGCTTGCCTACAACCACGTATCCTATCACATCGTTCGCCAGTTGCCAGTGCCAGCCTCGGTTTCTCTCCTATGCTCCTTGCTCTCTGCTCGTTTCTGTACTTTCCCCCTCATTTCGTTTTCCATACGTGTAAGGCTGTGGGAATTTCACACCTTCTTAATAAAATGATAAACACTCTGCAGTCTCGTCTGGGCGTCTGTATCTGTCCATTCCTTTAGAGTTGGCCCATAACTCCTTTCCACTCTAGCCTTTGAACACTCTTGGGTTATGCAACATCTATCTATCTATCTACTCTATATATATATATTCTACCTAGGTATGTTTTTCAAAAGCTTACCCAAGGCAAGTTGAAGAAACGAGGCTAGTCAACTAGCCGTTATACCCGGAAGCTTCAACTCAAGCTGTGAGAGAGAGAGAGACTCTGTGAAGACTGAAGACTAAATGCGAAGTTGAACATTGGAGTGACGTCTGAAGATTCAGGCCAACGCCAAGCCAGTGCAAAGCACAGCACACCAAAGGACCGCAACGCAGTTCACATACAACTACAACATTAAATTATATTTCCTACCATAAACTATATACCGTAGGCTTGTGTGTGATAGCACAAGAGGCATGTATGTATGTATGGCATGAATGGTTTAGTATGTATACAAGAAAGGAGACAAGAACCCAGCAGCACACTGCTTGTATGTATATATGTATGTAGTAGCATGAAGAGGAGATGGGAAGAAATGTGATGTGAGTGTGTGAGATGATGATGATGATGATGGAATGGCATCTCAAGTGTTACCCTGGGTACCTCTCCCTCCCTCGACTCTCCTCTATATAACCTTAGACTCAGGCTACAGGGACGTTTCTTGTGCCTTCTTTTTTATCCAGAGAGCCCAAAGTCGAAAGCAACGAACCGGCGGCTCGACGAGAGATGAGTGAGAACTTACCACCTAGTACTTAATATAGCTATATACACTCTCCGATGCTAACTTACCATACATACATACGTACATACATATAGACGTACTTATGTCATGACTGTCTCAAGAACGAACCATAGCAAGGCAAGTGTGTATGTGCGTATGAATGTATGGAGAAGCCTCTTTTTAGTCTCTGTTGGTTCGGCAGTGTAATGCAATGCAACTTTATACGATGACTCGACTCAACTTCTCTTCTTTTTGCTATACTCAACTTCAATTCAACTAGACCAGTCAGACTGGCTAGACTAGACTAGACTGCTCCACCGTTCGACTCGCTCAGTCTTTAGAGTTCTTGCTATCGTTTCACTTGACTTTAGCCTTCTAGCCCTGCCTATGTATGGTTTCGTTGCAATGCAATGATTGTGTGTATGCCTTGGTATTTCGCTGATAGTAGTTTGAATGCGAATAGAGAATTGTACGGGAAGGACTGCTTGTGTTGTGTTGTAATGTAACGTAAGTATGCCGCTCCTATTCTTCAGAAATAAAAAATTGAGTGGCAAGGCAAGGCAAGACAAACCAAGTATATGAGTCGGGCAATGTAAATCTTATAGTACATAGTTTGCAATGCTGTACAATGTAAATGCAATGTAATCCACTGCTCAAATCCAAGAGAACTGAATGTGAATTGTATACTGACTTCATGAAATCGTTTAAAGGCCAAGCCAAGTCAACTAAACCAAGCCAAATGTGTAGCCAAGCCGAGTTTTTTCCTTCGTCATTGGTATATACTATGTCTTTAGTTTAGTACTTTCTTATCCCTTCCTACTGAGTTGCAGTGTTAAGTCAAGCTGCGCTATGTTAATTTAAGCATAAGGAGAGGTAAAAGCAAAGAGTCGTCAAGAAGTCAGAAAGAACTGAAGAAGATGAACACGAGTTCAAGTTTACGACCGAGGACTGGAGTCGACTTGCAGTTTGGCAAGTAGAAAGCCAAGGTACCTACTGAGTGAGTGAGTGACTGACTGACGGCTTGACTTCTTTACACTGTGAGTTAGAGTTGGAAGACTGGATTGAGAGGCGTTGGACGTGAATGCAGATGCAGATTTACATACATAGATACGATACATACCATACCATACTATGCCATGCCATGCCATACATCCACATCAGGATCACAAGAAGAATGTAGGAGTGAAGTGAGTTAAGTAGGAGTAGTATAGGAGCAGTGAAGAAAAGAGTGAGTAGTGGCACAAGAACGAGGAGCAGAGTGCTTTGCTTAGTTGTGCTTTAAGTTTGCGTTTGCAGGAAAGGGCGATGCTTAGCTCTGGCTGAGTATGGAGAAGATGAGAGGAGCGTGAGTATAAGATGAAGATGGGGCAGACTGGGTAGGCAGGCAGGCTGTAGGCACATCTACAACAACCTCAGCATTGAATTGAAGCTGTTGAAGTAGTGAAGTGAACTCAGGGCAAGGCAAGGCAACTATACAGAATACAGACAGATAACCAAAGCGAAACCATCTCGAGCCAAATATATATGTGTGTGTGAAGTCAAAAATTTATAAAGGCCTTTACACCACCATACAAATATGTAATATCATCAGGTCCTACTCTTCCACCCAACCATACATAGTCTAGCTAGTGAGTCCATTCTATCCTAGCATAGCATACCGCACCACACACACCACATCCACAATGGAGCACAATGGCTCATTTTTCCTTCCAATGGGTAGCAAGTGGATCACATTACAATATTCACCATAACAGGAAGCTGGGAATAGTAGTTTATACTGCCTTGCAATTTATCCACCCTCATTGCTGCATTATGGGCAAAGGCTCTGATCTGCTCTGGCTCTGGCAATAACGTCTCCGCCAAGCCAAGTATAGCTACTCCACTCCTATCCTCTCCAATCCACTCCACTGCTACTGACTGCATGCTATGGCAAACTATTCCACTCTACTATGTACTTTACCATGCTAAAAGCGAGACGACATTCCCTCCCATATAGCCTAAGTAAAGTAAGTATATAGGGACGGATGGATAGGGTAGTATAAGTTGAGTTTATGGCTACCGGGTAGAGTCAAGTAGTCGTAGTCGAGGACAACGAGAACGAGGACGTCGACGACGACAACGACGACGTCTACAACGACCGTCGCCTCGCCTCTCTCTCTCTTTCTCGCTCGTCCTCTCCTTTCCTCTTTACTCTGTGTGTGACTCAGTTGAGTTGACTGAGAGAGATGCAATGGAATGGGTCCTATGCATGCACAATGAGACAAGATGTGCGATGTGACTGATGGGTGTAATTAGGTGGAGGAATGATCTCGATGGGAATACCTTCCATTTAACCCTCACCGATGCCGCCGACACCATCCATACAAATATATAGATAGAGATGGATAGATATGTAGATGGGATTGGATGAGCTGAGGTTGAGGTCGACTTCAGCTAACAGCCAAATGAGAGGAAATCACCCTCTTTTCCTATATAGCCAGTCCTAGCCTTCCTCAGCTTTGCTTCACTTATCGCTTAGCTTAGCTTATAGATCTACCGCTTTTAAGATTCGTGTAACCTAAGTCAAACGCAGAGACTGAAGTAAAGTAATATGAGTCGAACTCAAGTCAAAGTCAAGTCAAGTTAAGTTCAGTTCTTTAGCTGAGTATTCAGCAGGTCTCATCAGAACGCAACAACCTCCTCCTTTCAACATTCTATAAGAAGAGAGGTAATAATATATGTACATATAGCTATAATAAGAGAGGAGAGAAAAGCAGAGAGGCACACAGAGAATGGACGAGTATAAAGTAGCTGTCGTGGCATTCATTCTTTGTAAGTACATAGATAGGTACAAACATTACAATAGTCTAAATACTTGCCTTGCGTTATGTATGTGGGTAGGTACGAAGTACATGCATGGAGACATAGTATTATAAAAGAGAATGGAAGATGAGATGAGCCAGCGCACTTAGGGATAGTCGAAGTAATTGTATGTACCCATCCTACTACTACAACTTCTAACTCCATTCCAATCCACGTACCACGTAACGTACCCTGCCCAAGTTTCCTGTTCCTGAGTTGAATTTTACAATCAGCAGTCTGTAATATATTATTACAAGGTACGGAGTCCATCTATCCATTCACCCACAGATATATATACTAGGTATATATTATGTTTTATATCCATTCCATTCTTATACTATCTAGCCTAGCCTACGTGACTATGTAAGGATGCACTTAGTACTTAGGCACTCGTCGTCGTCGTCGTCTCTCTCTCTCTCTCTCTTTTCCTCTCTCCTACTTATTATACTTCAACTTCGACTAGGTATAATATACACTATTTACTATACTATACTACATTGCATGTATGGATAAAGTAAAGTATAGGGATGCTGCTGCGCTGTGCTCAATAATGATGCCTCTCATCAAGGCAAAAGCGATAATAAAAGAGAAGCAGAGCCAAACCAAAAAGCCAAGTATCTAAGCAAGCAAGTAAGCAAACAACCTGTGCTTATCCTTACTATACTATGTGTGCAATGCACACAACACAATCATATTAGGTATATGTTGCTCTGGCCATATAGCATAACTACATATAGGAGAAGGATGTTTTGCTCAGTTCACTTAGTAAAATAGCTTAAGTTAAGGTAAGCTCGCTATAAGTAAAATAAAATCAAGTTGTGTGGTTCACGTACTTTCACCTTTACCTTGGAAGGAACAAGTCTCTTCCGACCGGAATGTGACATTTTGACCATTCGTCTGGCTGGAATATGTAGATGGATCGCCTCCAGTTCTTCAAGCTCGCCTAGTTATAGACTCACTCCACGAAGTGACTCTCTAAGAATGTCTCTTTAGTAGCAAGCACTCTTATGTGCTGTGTGTAATGTTATCTAATGTAATAGAATCCAATGAGGGGCACGAGGAGCACCAGCAGCACCGTGAGATAACTCTCAGCTGTCCGCCACGTAGGAGATAAGTATGTTTCTTTGGTTGTTGACTGGGATTGTGATAACTCTGCTTCACTGTTCTCTTATGTTTTTCGCTTTATTTTATTTTACTTTGCTTGGCGAATAGACTGAGAGGTGAGGTAAAGTACAGTCACTCAGAATGTCTCCTATACTATATCACTTCAGTTAAGTTCAGTTCAGTTCAGATCAGACTTTGGATGAATGTATATAGTAGGTACCTATGTATGTTTGTACATAGGTAGTAGTAGGAGTAGTAGTAGGAGTAATGTTGAAACAAGTCAGGGCAGAGACGTCTCTTCGCCTTTTCTTGTCTTCTACTTCTTTACACGCAGCACAACTTATCCTTTGCTTAGATAAAAAGATAGATGAACTGGAGCGAAGGAGCAGCAAGCAGTTCTGTTGTATGTATGTATTGTAACTGGACTGGATATCTACTTGGATAGGAAAGTAGAGGAAGAGAAGAGAACTTCGGCTCAACTCAACTTCTCGTTTGTTACGAGTTCTTTCTTGTGGGCTTCACTTGAGTTGAGTTACGTTACGTGATCTGATCTGATGTGCTTTGGTCTGCACTACTCTGCTCTGCTGCTTTGAACTACTCTCATCTCTACTTTTCCGTCTCTGTTCTTTCTGTGGTACTTGCCTTGCATTGGTGGCCAAAGAGAGATGAACAAGAACGAAGAACTCGGTCGTCTTGGTGTGATGTGGATGAGTTAAAGAACTTTTCGAGAGTAGAGTGGGGACGAAGAAGAAGCAACCGGACGAGACGCTGAAATAGTCGCGTCCAACTCGAAACTCCTACCAAACCGCGTGTGCAGTTGATAATGCAATTTACACTGAAAGAGTCTCTTTCCTTGATTTCTACTCAGCTGATTTCGAAAGACCCCCACGGAACAACTACGTTCCTATGTGAGGCTATCCTTTCCTCCTCTATATATCACGATATAATATATACTCCCGTCCTCCTCTTTTTCTTTCCAAAGAGCTGTGTATATAAAAAGTTTGACGATACCTCTCTCTCTCTCTCTGTGGTCTTTTT
>JAAXYV010000090.1:0-16392 GCA_036851875.1 Novacerus sp. FZ-2019
CAGTACAATAATACTCAATGCCTTAATAACAGACATTCAATTAAGCAATGTATTTTACACTCAAGTGCAATATCTAAACTACGTGCATATTTACGTACAGACACTTTAAATAAATGGGTTTGCCTATACCTACATGCTTAGTTGTATTCATTATTACTTCCATTACCTCACAGACGACTACGATCAGATTATAATATTTGCATAGTGTAAGCTTTCAACACCCTTGACTAGAGTGCAATGAATTTAATTTTATTTTAATTGAACATTTTTAGCCAATTCTGGAACTACTATACGCACATAGCCAACAAAACTTGGAGCATTCAAATATTTATCCTTAACTACCTACTACAAGAATAATATATTACAATTAAATTGCATGCATAAAGGAAACAGGAATAAAACAATAATCTGAATTATTATAATACTTTAGTACCTACTATACTTTAACTCTACGTGTAGGCTCAAAAATTGCATTATATTTACAACTAATTGATTCCAATTCCCTTGGTTTTCCATTCAGCTATCCCGAATAGAAACGTCCTCTCTATTCTAAACTAATATTTCCTCATTAATCATTTCCTACTGTACTTCGATTCATTTTAATGAGCGTGTCTATGTCATCTTTATGGTATTTTACTACTACTACTGCTTCTACACACACAACATTGCAATGACTAATTCTAGGATTTTAAATACATCCTCCCCTTCCATTATGCTTTTTAGCCTGCAGTATAAAGTCATAATCAATACAATCTTACATCACCATACTCAACACGTTCACTTTGAAAAATGTATACAAGCTACAGGACTCGAAAAGAATATTCAACATACACTCTCACACTTTGGGTTGTATCCTACAGTCGACCACTCTAACCTTTCCTGCTGCCCCTCGATTTACACACTTTAGATCTTTGGAGTTGGGATGGGATTATATTTCAGCACATACTTTGAAGTATTACCTCAATTGAGTAGCAAGGTTTCATTAACACTACTTTTAGGTTTCCCATCAACAGTTTACTTAACTGATTACAGGCACTGTGATAATCACTATGTACTACTTGCTACTACAATAGCAGCGGGGAATAAGGATAGAATCATGGACCACACTGAGACCAGCATCACTGGCTGACTGGATTTGGCATGTGCCCGCGAATTTCCACTGACCAAGTAATTGATTTTATCAACTAATTCATCTGACTCTCACAGTCAATTAGAGTAAAAAAAAACATTTACTTGTCAGTGGGACAGATTCAATCAAATATTTCTTATTTCTCGTCTAGTCCATAGATCCAACTGGAATAAGAGGGAAAGATATCTGCTGGGTACACTATAAGGAAGAAAGAAGATTTTTATCAACTTGCTCACTCCTTCGACAGTGTATACGGACCGCAGGGGAAAATAATTGATGTGGTTCGTCATCATGTTGTAATACACAACTTTATAAAAGGAATGAACAATCTTCATGATTTCGCTTACGATATAGCTGCCTGATGGATTATTTTGTCAGAAAATTCTGCCGATGAAACTGGAAATTAGAAACAAATTAATTACACTACCTATTCTAGGTATATATATATATATCTACCTACGTAGAATGAAATATCTTTCATGTTATAATTGGACAGGCGACAATACTAAACAATAAGCAAACTGAGAATAAAAGAAAAATTAAGAAGCTACAATTCTCTTTAGCTATTGCAAGATCGTGGTAGTTAACAAATTTATGAAATCCATGAAGTCAGTCACAGGAAAAACAATCGGAAGGTTATTCACTCTCTTCGGGACCTTCTCTTTTTAGGCAGATCTTCTGTAGACTAAAAATATTAGTATTGTTTAATTAACATTTACCCTCAAAATAAGGAAAAATACTTCAACATACCTACATAAATATTACTTACAGGTTCTGCTGTAGAGTCTTCCAGATTAGCATATCCGGAATAATCATTGCTGTCCTCTTCTACTTCACCTTTTTCAATCGATGATTCTTCCGCTTCCTCCTCTTCACCATCGTCCTTGTCATCTTTGTCGTCTTCTTCTTTGTCTTCGTCTTCCGTATCCTCTAGAGGTTTTTCCAACTGATCCTTGGACATACCCACCTTGTTTTTTCCAGGTGGAGAAACTAGTGGCTTATTTTTAGTGGTATTATTCTTAGTGTCGTTTTTTTCTTGCTTCAAATCAGCTTCAGGTTCATCATCAGCTGTAATTTCATCTGTCTTTTTGTGCCGAGCATCGTCTACTTTTTTATCCTATTTTAAAAGTCAAGATTAAGTAAGAGATTAACTCCTACTGTACATTCAGAGTGAACTATGGTAATCCATCTTTAGTGTATAGTGTAACTGCAGGGATACCTGACTACTTCCACAACAAAAGGTAAAGAATAGGACCAGGGGTAATCCAATGACGAAAATGTAAATAGCCCAAAGCCAGGGGTGAGCATTACTATAGTTGATGATACGGCTAATTACTCCTTCCTACAATTTACAAACTCCAATTACAAAATAATCTGATAAAAATGGTACCTTTTCACAGAACTTGTACAAGTAGAAGATGTACACAAGAATCGGTATAAGACAATATATAAAGTAAATTAACCATGCACCAGGTCGATAATTCATCCGTTTCAGTAATCGCCCATACCAAACCCTCTATACTCAACTGACCTTGTTAGAACCTTATTCAACTGTTTAAGTACTATATAGTTGATATTTTTTTTACCGAATCCCTGTCTAAGGCTCTACGCTTTAAGTCGTAACTCTGGCTAGTCCAATCATCTAGGAGTTGTTCATCGTCTGTGATTATGAAATTGTCGAAGAGAACCAAATCAGTCATCGTCCATATTTCAAGACCTACAGCACCCTGTTTTTATAAAAGGTTAATTAATTTCCATTACAGTAAGCGTGCTTATTTGAAATAACATTTCGAGGGCATAAATTGAACTTACTATTGAAGTCATTTTGAATGGTTCCTTGTCTTCAAAGTACCCTGGGTTTGCAATCATCCTACGATGCCACTTGCCTTTGTAATTTGGATTAGATATCATAGGTGCCTTCCATTTTCCTAAAATAAAAGCATTCATATTAGTTACGCTAAAATTGAATCTATCTATCCATGCACTGTCAAACTGTTGGCATGATTTCATACAACTTTATAAGATTTGATTAACATTTACCTTTAAAACTAGGATTGTCTATCATTGGAGGAGACCATGGGCCACATCCTATAGCTCCTTCACAAGCAGGATTGGACAGCAGAGGAGGCTCCCAAATTCCATCCATACTTTCATCCCAGTCTTCCGGCTTTTTAGCATTTAAATCTGGTATCATTTCCTACAACCATCATAAAACAATTCATTAATACATTTGTTAAACTCAGGTAGCTTCTCCAAGCTTTAAACCAAATCGTTTGTAAAAACTGACAATATCTACTACACTAATTATCAATAATGATATAGAGAAATAAAATAGTCAGATATAAGTTACGTTTTCATCAACTAGCCAATTTTCAGGTTTCTCAGCACTAGAATCTGGAATTTTTGGAGGGGCTTCCTCATCCCAGTCAGCTGGCTTAGTAGCAGTTGGATCTGCAATCTTTTCTCGTTCATCCCAGTCCGCAGGCTTTCGATCATTTGGATCTTCAATTTCCATTGGAGGATTAACTGAAGGTTCCATATCTTCGAGCAAACTACCAGAGTTGATTAGTCGTCCATCCACAATGACTTCATAACGGTTATCAGGAGTCTTAAAAAGTCAATATTATTATGAGTATTATGCCATCGTATATGTAAATTCAAATATTTAGATTAGTAAAACCTGACCATATCAAATATTTGCGACGTGAAAATACCCATGAAAATAATATTATGATGCATGCATATACAAATATTCCATACGTGAGCTTAGAGAGTGAGTTTATTATGCTTACAAGTTTCAGGCGGTATACATGAGGTTTCTTATCCGAGAAATTCTCTTCAAGCCTGTTAGACGGCTTCTTAGCATGTTTCTCTTCAAATGATCCATTGATTGGATTTTTGTGCCGGAAAATGAAATGCATCTATACAAAATTAGTTCAACCAAATTAATAAGCTTGGATACGACTGACATACGACTTTGCAAACTTGTCAGCTCTGCAGCAAGTAAAACCTACTTTGATGTCGCTTCCACATTTATCGGGACCAAACATAATGGTGTAGGGTGTTTTGTCATGGAATTTATCCAATTGAAGGTCCTTGGAGTAAGAGAGAAGTTTGATGTATGCACCACCACAGTCCATCCCATTCTGGAAATTAACTTCATACTGTACGAGAAATGGTTTTGTGTTAAATTCAAATTTCTTGTTCAACTTAGCGGATATAGCCGCGTGTTTAGCTTTCGACCGTAAGACTAGAGCTCGATCAGCAGCAAAGATTTGACGCTGTGGTAATTCGAATTCCCATTGCCCGTCATATTTGAACACATTATCCTGTTCCTCTTTCTGAGCCCGAGAACTTATCCATCTCTTCCTCGCCTGGTCATAGTCATCAAAATTCTCAGCAAAGTGAACTGGACCTGATGGTGTCGGAGTGATGTATTCAATATCAAACTCACTATCCACATTCTAGAGTATCCCAAAAATAGAAACCCACTCATCATTAGATAAGACTTTCACATAACACTTCAAAACTTTCTAAGTGTAATAATAGATTTACGCTAATCGCCTGGAGCCCTGCTTAAGTAAGTAAAATAATTACCGTCACAGAAACAGAGTCATCGTCTGTTAATTCATCTTCAAGGTGAGTCTCGTCTCCTATTCCAGCCTGACATACTGTGAGGCATGACAAGACGCATAAATATGTCAGACTTTTCCATTTGAAATTAAATGGCCCCATTCTCAGACTCAACGCAATGACTGCAAAAGGGTACAGAATGTATTTGGAACAGGTACTACAATCTGTGTATTGGTGTCCAAATCAAATTCTGTCTGCTGCTGCTGTTTCAGTTTGTTGTTGTAGTCATGCAGTAAAATTACTACAACAGGCACAACAAAAAGTACATCTTTAAGACTCAAATTCATTCAACATTAATACTATCATAATTAATGTATAATAATGCTATACACGGCGACAATGAAGTTTAAAGCATGTATAACAACCAAGGTTGGTTGTCGCCAACTACAATACGATGAAGGATATAAAAATGTATCACTTACGAATTCAATCAATAAAATTAAACAATTTCCCCGAAATAAAACTGCTTCAACCCGTACAAGACGTGTATTAATGTTCAAGTTAACGTCCGTCGTCCGTACTCTATACTAAACTTCTGTCTACCCCAAGATGATGACTGAAATAGTAGAAAGCCCGAATACGTTCAGCATTAGGAGAAAACAGCAGTACCTGCAATGGAAAGGGAAGCAATCAATATACTAAAATAATGGCTCCTCCTAAATAAGAGCTTAATTTTATTGCCAATTAGTTAACACACTAGGGGTGGGGATACACACAGGGATTACACGTGTCACAAACTGGTCAGCTCGTTGTGGCAGGTAGGCAGGTAAGACAGACTTACATAGATGAACAGAGATTAGACATAAGTTTGTAAATATACCAGAAATATAATGTAAAAATGTTTTATGTTATTTATTATAAGAAAATACGAACAAACACAAGGGCTGTCTTGCTGGCAAGTGGTACTTGGAGGGCAGGTAAATTATAATATAAAATGTAAAAAGAACTTACTGGATCAACATCTAACTTCAATGGATTCCCCACGGTGAATGAAAGGAAGGAACTCCAGGTCTAAATGTAAGGTTCGGCTCTCCACTGAAAGATAGAGTTCCGCTTGGCCAATCCTTATCGACCACAGACGAGTTGGTCACTTCCCATTCGACTCTCTCTTCCCGGGCACTCATCTGCTAACTTTCAAATACTCGGCTCACGCATCCCAATTCTCAAAAAAAAATTATAAATTAACAATTTGCTTATCTTCATTCTGTAGTTTTTGTAAGATTTTAATCCTACATATTTAACAGGGACACTAGAATTATACATTTCAAATTTTCAAATAGTACCCAGTTGGCCAGCGGGGCAATGTGTATGTGCAATATATAAATGAATACATACTTCCACTCCAAAATAAGTAAATGATATCACAAACAACGATTATTGGTAAGATTAAATTGAAAGCTCAGTCCCCAATTGGATATTTTTAGTCATAGGAGTATGCATGGTCATAATTATGTTGTTTTCAATATGATATACTGTCTGTTGTTTTTAAATAGAATGATATGCATAGGTCCAACAAAAGCAAACCGCTGTGAAATAACACAAGCAAACCCGTTTCTTAAACCCTTGTAGTAATGTTGGACCGTTACGGAGTTGTCCACGGAGTCAGTACTAAGAGAGACCAATGTAAAGGTGAAGCTCGAACATGATAATCAACCGGTTGGGTTAGTTGGGATAGTAAATTACTAGATTGTGCAGGATATGAAGTCAAATTACTTAAGTACAATTAACGTTTGACGTTAGTTTAATGAAAAAACAACATATTGATCAATTTAAGTACACCAATTTTTCATTCATGAATATTCACAAAACTTTGTGTTTAATTAAGTCAGTAGAGTTTTAACATGGACTAAGCCTGGTCAGTACAATTCTACTAGAATTCCGAAGACAATGTAAATTGCCTAAAGAAAAAAATGAGAATATTTTTATGGCTGCTATCAATAATTACAATGAACATAATTTTTGTTTATCACTATGCATTTAACATTCCTCTAACCTGATTTTCCGGTTACTAATAGTTCTACTATTTCGAGTCTGTTTTGGTTACAATTGATAATATTTAAAGTAAAGAATTGAGTTCAACCTTACAACAAGTCTTTCAACCTTTTAAGCTGAATAATGCTGTGTATCATTTTTTATGCTTCGTTACCATACTACTTGTACTGCACTCATCGCTACTACATACTAGTACCCAGTACCCACTACCTATCAATCACCAAGGTTTATTTTCTCGAAAGTATCTAAACTGGAATACCTGGTAAAAGGGCCGAAACCAGGCAAGGCAAAAAGTTTATTCACCTTACATAATTTAATGTTTAAGTAAAAGACGAGGTAAGTGTGCACATTACGAATTGAGCCCGTCCTTGGAATGGGCTACTTCTCATTTTGACATTGTTTATAAAATGTTCATGCTCCCATAACAAACCTATAAATAATAGAGATTGGCTCCAAACAATCGGGGTGAAAACGTCAGAATGCTATTCAGTATATGCAAGTTCTGTGAAAGAAAACTTGGCGACGATGGGTTATGTATGGCAAGTTTTGAAATTCGGTCATTCGTTTTAAAGTAAAATATTGAATCGTACACTACACAGAATCTGGTATCATTTTGAACTTTGTCAAGGTTTTTGTCTTTAATATCACTCTATAGCTCTTGCACCAATCACTAATTACATTTAGAGGAATCATTGCAAATTGCAATTACTTACACAGTAATCATTACAGATGCGGTTAACAATATGTCTGAACAGCTTCGGTTTCAGGTAATCTGTCATCTAATAAATCAGGTCAAAGTGTCTCAGATTACAGATTAGATGTTGATTTGCACATGAGCCCACAAATCGGGGAAGTAAACGAAATAATACTTCATTTCTGTAAGTCAAGCAGACGATACTTACAGTTCTCTCCTAATTTCTTCGTCATAATTTTGTTTGCCTCGTTAATAATTAAAATACCTTTAAATTATATAGCACTAGCACAACAATTTAAAAAATTGAATTAATTCAGTGTGCAATTCCTTCCTCAAGACCTGTAGTGTCTTCCGTATTGGTGAAAATTTAACAAAAACCGGATGCCATGGCAACCAAAAAGTGGTTAGAATGAAAATAAAAAAGCCACATGCCAGAACAACCAAAAAGTGGATATAAGAGTAAAAATAAATAAACTGGATGCCATGTATCAACAAAAAAGTAGCTAGAATGAAAATTCAAAAATCGGATGTCATGGCAACAAAAAAAATGGCTGGAAGGAGAAAAACCGGATGCCATGGCAACCAAAAGTGGTTAGAATGAAAATTAAAAAATCGGATGTCATGGCAACAAAAAATGGCTGGAAGGAGAAAAACCGGATGCCATGGCAACCAAAAAGGGGATATAAGAGTAAAAATAAATAAACTGGATGCCATGTATCAACAAAAAAGTAGCTAGAATGAAAATTAAAAAATCGGATGTCATGGCAACAAAAAAAATGGCTGGAAGGAGAAAAACCGATGCCATGACAACCAAAAGTGGTTAGAATGAAAATTAAAAAATTGGATGTCATGGCAACAAAAAAATGGCTGGAAGGAGAAAAACCGGATGCCATGGCAACCAAACATTGGTTGCTATAGCAACAAAGCATACGGCTGTTGGTGTATATTTGGATATTTGGTGGAGACTTTGAACAAGCAATATGGGAGTTGCAATAGAGATGACCCCTGACCTTCGACCTACTGATCCGATCTTCGAAGTTGATATGTGTTATGCCTTCATAAGTGGGGATGCAAAGTTTCATCAAGATCGATCAATGCGTTCGATAGTTGCGACGCGTACAACGATGAACAGACGGTTCCATATAAGTGCTGACGAGGGGCTATATATGTACAATTTATTTTGTATTTAAAGCTACTGTTCAATTATGAATCTGTTTTATTCATAGAGCTGTGCTGGAAAGTAATAGTGTTGGCATAGAATAAACCAATCACATTGCACCACTTATTTCCATATAATATTTGCAACAGCTAATGTCGTTGACCCCATGTATTAGTCACAAACACAAAGCCAAGCAACTGAAAACTGTAAACTACCTTCTTCGTACTCATTTCAATTTAGTATCTTTCAATCAGTTAAGGACGTAACATCTCCTCGTATTCATTTTCCTATAAGAAAAATTTTCGCGTTTGTATGTCCCATTTTCGGGCACTCTATCAGTACCACATAGGAACCTCACTGCTGCGGTTCAAAATTACAAGCCAGGTCACGTGTGTAATATTTTCTTTTTACTCGAAATAGTCTATTATGTGTACCACATAAAAATGACATTTTAATTTCGCTATCTCAAGCAGTCAATCATCTTGTTGTCTCGTTCCAAAACCTGAAATCTATAAGATTCGATTTTTTTTATTTTTTTTATCAATTACAAGTTAGAAAGTCCAGCCAAGTTCTATCCAAGTTGCTTTAATAAAAACTAATCTGAGTTCGCAAGATGTCAAAAAATCGGGAGAATAATTCAAGAGATGATGAGGAGGGTACCCTCAACTGGACAAAGAGCATCGATGCCGATTTATCGGTTACTGAATCTAGCGCATCCAGCTGCGATGTTACGGCGGTCAAATTAGGGAAGGTCGGTTGGGTTCATCAATTCGGCCCGAAACACAAAGTCCACAAGCCTTTCGAATTTGATAGGAGGTAAGATATACATTCAAAACTTTGATTTTGTTTCAAATATAATTCAATATACTTAGATTGCGATGTTTTGTAATTCTTAGAGTAACAAAGGGAAAAAATCATGATCAAACGAGTTCTTCTAAGACTGATATTAAGAGTCTTCGCTCGGAATCTGATAACGATTCAAGTCTTATCCAGTATGTGCAACTTTAGTGTATTTAGTATTCCCGGAAGTTGAAATAAGTTTGCTCAATAAAATGCTACCTACCTTTGCAGGGTGAAACAGGGAAACCCAAATGTCAAATCTATATATAAATTGGGAAGTGCCCGGCTCTGCAACTGTGATGCAACTAAACGCAACAGTCGTAACAGTCTTCAGAAATCTCTGGAGTTGGCTCATGGGTAATATATCGCATATTAGATTTTTTGTATTCTTAAACTACGCATGAGTAATTGATTTTATAACATTTCCAGATTGTTGAATGGAATTAATTATATTATTGAGAAAAACCACAATGATCCAGAGAATAATGTTCAAGTGATGGAACAAAACTGTCATGACTTAAATGTTAAGTATGTGCAATTTTAAAATATTCAGTATGAATTCCATAAATTCCCAGCACGTCTGTTTTATGAAATGCTACCTTTATAGGATGAACCAGTTTCAAACGTATTATGACTCAAGCAGGCTTTCTACTGTGAAATCCGAACTCAAATTTAAAAAATTTGAACTGGACAGACTGTCGGTATTGTACGAAGACGTAAAAGTTGAATATAACAATTCGATTCAAGAGACAGAAAAACTGAATAAAAAACTAGAGGTAAATTTACGTCGTATAAAAACGTTACTTCGACTAAACAAAAATCGTAGTATTAACCATTGTGGATATAGGACGCCAAGCAGGAGCTGTCAAATCTGTCAACTCAGTCTGGGACAAAGATTACCTATTTAATGACAAAGTTGCAACAGAAAGAGGCTAAGCTTGAGGAGTACGAGAGTTTGGAAGAAGATCTTGACAATTTAGTTATACAAGCAGCCTCTCTTCCCAGTAATTTCTGAAGAAATTAAAATGATTTTTATCGGTTATTTGCCAGCGGTTTGAAATTTTAACGATTTAAAACCAATTTGTAGGAGACCAGGATGACGACGGAATCCTAGCACAGTTTTACAACGGCTCATCTTTGCCGATCAATGCAAAACGCCGACTAGGGCAATCTCTGAATCTGGCCCGAAGGTGCTTAAATTCTTTTCGTCACATTATTTAAAGTATTTTGAGTTATTATCTATCACACAGTATATAATATGATGGTTTTTGTTCATAGAGTGCTAGAATTAGAACAACGAACGATCGAATTAAAAAAGGAACTATTTCATGAAAGAGATCAGAAACAAGAGCTGATCAGCCAACTTCGGTCAGCAACCGAAGGGATTGAACAAGCTAGAAAGCCGACTACTGAGCTTATCCAATTAGTACAGAAAGCAGATTCAAAAGTATACAAGGCTAAAAAAGTAAATAAAGATCTCCAAGTAGAGTTGGAGACTGCAAGAAATGAAAATAATAGACTTCAGAGCGAATTGAAGCAGGTAAACTCACATTGTGATCGACTTGCCGAACTACTTTTACCGTCCAGTCGGATTAACCAGAATTCAAACGGTTATTTTCTCCTCCCAAATCAATATAAGTTTCCTAAACAATTGCAGCTTTTTGGTGGAGCGAATAAACCATCAAATAATATACACATTAACAAACCCCTCATTCAAACCAAGATAACCCGCTCCGAAATTTTGTAATATTTCCTTCTTGACACAAACACTAATTGCATACCATTCATAAATATTTATTACTACACTGCAATGTAAATGTATTGAAGTAAAAGGTTTTTTTAACCACAAGTTGGATTGATATTTACCAAATTATTATTGACGCCAACGTTTGTGAATTTGATTTCAACGGTAACTTGATTACGCAACAACGTAAAAAGTGTAGACATACTTCGGAGGTAAATGAATTAGATTTGTTCGCGGAATGTCAATTCCGATTATTAGGTTTCATATTCATCTCCAAAGTTCGTAATTAGTCTTACGCTGCCACAAACTGAATAAAGTATTTCTACTCTTAATTTAACTTCCTAAAACATAATTTCTAATATCACCATATTGAAGCAGATAGAGAAAGGGTTACTGGGACAATAATATAACATATCACCTGAAAATAGGACAATGTTGTATTCAGTAAAATATTAACAGGAAACGATATTTCGTTGTACAACGAGTAATGAAGAAATTAAATTACATCAACAAAACCCTTGATACCGATGAAAGGAACTTACTCAAACATTTTGTAATAACCCCTTGACTCAAAGAATAATTTTATACCATCAATAGTTTTTTATTACTCCATTGAAATGTAAATTTATTAAAGTAAAAGGTTTTTTTTAACAAGTTGGATTGATATTTACCAAATTATTATTGACGCCAACGTTTGTGAATTAGATTTCAACAGTAACACGATTACGCAACAACGTAAAAGGTGTTGATATATTTTGGAGGTAAATGAATTAAATTTGTTCGTGGAATTTCAATTCCGATTATTAGATTTCATATTCATCCCCAAAGATCGTAATTAGTCTTACACACAAACAAATTGAACAAAGAATTATCTTCCTACTCTTAATTTAGCTTCCTAATACATAATTCCTAATAGCACCATACATTGAAGCAGATAGAGAAAGGGTTATTGGGGCAATATAACATAACACCTGAAAATAGAACAATGCTTGCATTCAGTAATATTAACAGCAAACGATATTTCGTTGTACAGCGAGCAATAAAGGAATTAAATTGTTGAAGGAACGACAAGAATGTTGGAGGATCGAAAGATGTCAATGCCTCGATGAAGAACGCATACTCGAGGATACTCCAAATGTAAAATCCCCTCTGCAAACTTTGAAGCAAAATTTCGATTAGAAAAATCTTGACAAGATTTCCCGTACCACATGAGGCCAAGAAGGGTACAATTATATAGAAACAGGTTTATTAAATACGCGTAAACATATGACATAAGGGTTAATGGATTAGGTGATACGAATTTTTGGTACAGGTTAGAATGTACCTTTACAGCCGAGTCGCCACGATTGCCAACAACAGCAATGATCTTTCCCCGATTGGCATTTAAAATAGTAGTCTCCTGACAATTCACTAAATTTCCCTCTTGAGCTGAGAAAGCAGTCGAGTATGGAATATTGATACTACCAGGAACGGCTCCTCTATTATAACTATAATACGTAATGTATATTTAAACTATTAGTCTAATGTGATTGAGGATTATCGTATAAAAGTATGCACATGAAAAGGTATACTAGGTTTAATAAAACATACTCTTCGTGATTTCGAACGTCAACAACAATGATCTTCGGCTTGTTAAACTTTGTTCTATTTAGATCGAGAAGCTGAAGAAAGTCTTCTCCGCTTATACGAGGACATTTTTCGTTTTTTAGATCTGCTAGGGCAATAGCTTCCATTTTCTTGAAAATAAGGGTATACATCACAGCAATTAAATGGTAAAGATATAATCAGAAAATATAGATAGACATTCATACCAAAGCATCGTTAGTAACTGTGTTCGATTGAAGCCCTGAGCTCCTGTTTCCATTCGAGTTATCACATGTGTGAAGACTAAGTTTTCTTGCCCTCTCAAGGCATTTTCTCTGAATGGGAGGCTCATGTTTCCGACACAAAGCACTTTTAGGAGTGCTACAATAGATTTCAACTGAGTCCTTCACACACCGCTCGATATTTATTTCTGCTTGTTTTCAATTCATAATAGGTAGTATTAATAGTTACTATTAATTTACAAGTTTGAACAAAATATTATATGATTTGGTAGCATACGAATACAAACCTGGCATATCCGAGAACAGAAGAATGCACTCGTTAAAGCCAGAATTGAGCAAAGACTCGCGCAATTGATATAAGATAGCAAGCCCAATACAAAGCGAGAACGATGAATCACCAAGGAGTAATTTATCCCATAAATGGAATATTTTATGCAGCGGAAACACATCTGTTGTATGTAAAGTTTACACCTTGTATTTTATACTGGGAGTAGTAGGTCTATAATTGGGTTAGAATGTGTGTAAAAAGACGTACGTGAAAACATGGTCAGAAACCAAGGAATGGCATAAAGTTCAGGAATAAATCCAATCGAATCCAAGTGATTTGTCAGTTGAGGGTCATGGAAAGCAATGAGTTGAGAGAATTTAGCGAGATACTCTTGAATTATTACCGAGTTATCTTTCAGAAAGAAGTTGTAAAGATACTTGGGAATAAAAGCCGAAAGGCAGGAATAGGCCATTGCTATAAACAAAATTAAAAATGAAAATGTCAACAAAGTCTGCATATTTAGTGAAAGCACTAAAGTATGCAAAGTTTTATACCTTATAATATATTATTTAATTTGTATAACCTACCTTCATTATTGAAATTTAAATAAAGGAATGGTGCACACAGGGAATCCAGCCCTTGCCAGTACACATATTCTTTATTGCTCACCACCCAAGCTTTCAAAACCCGTTTGAATTTTTCATGCCCACTTGGACTTGAGAGTAATTCATCATATTGATGACACCTGGGAATGTCCACCTCAATCTAAGATTAAGTTATAATTAGAATTGTTTCTAAATTAACACACTCAAATGTTTTACTCAATGAAGAATCAAATTTCTATAAACTTGTCTATCTGTAGATGTAGGAGTTTCTTTGTCAATCGAACTGTAGATATATTCTACATCTCCTTGAATTTCCAAAAGGCAAGACCAAATTTGAGCTCTAAAAAATGGAGGAATATCTAACAGCGATTCTCTATGAATGGCACTTTTTGTGTAAGGATAACCCTAGAAATATACAATATAAAGTCATTCTTGAATTTAAATGTAAATAATTTATAACATTAAACAAAATTATTATTCTAACTCGAATGAGTCTGTCAAATAGGACAATGCGATGAAACTGGTATTCAATATCCTTTTCTCGAATTATCAAAGGCAGAGAGGCAGTTTCTTTTACTAACGAATTATTTTCCGCTCTTAACTGTGGTCTACAAATTGAAGAAAACATCTTTACTATAATACTTTATACTGATTTCCGTTAAATTACATAAACTGATTTGTACTGATTACAAGTGGAAGTCGGATAAAAACTATGGGTGACGTAATTATTCTTACATGTTACATTCGACCAGAGGATAGTAGGCCTCAGGTGGTATATCGTTCAGTCTTTTTCTTAGTTCACTCAGAGGCAGCACAATTACTGTATGATCTAGTAAAAGTCCTCGCTCCTTAGATTTCCCAACGGACTCTCCCTCCAAAGTCATTGAGCTGCACAAACATGAATGAAAATGTGTCAAAAAAGCTTGGCAAAAACTGATAAAGTGTTTTGTCAAACAGAGAAACTAACTTAGGCAAAGACAAAACGGCCGGTTTCTTTCTTGTTAGGCCTTGGCGTTTCAATTCTGCAAAAACATCTCCACCTGCTAGTTGCCACAAGTAGTACACTTCTTTAAGCGTTCTTTCCGCTAATAAATCAATGGACAATGGCGGAATAATGTCATTAGTTTGTTCAGAAGGTTCTTTCACTTTACTACTCCAACCATTTTGTGACTTTTCGGAACTTGCAGCCATGAAGCTGGAATTGAAAACCAAGTTTGCAGAGTGAAAATATTTATTTGCAGAAGAATTGATATCATGGTTAGCAGAAACAGTGGAAGGTTCTTCAACAGCAATTGCAAGTGAGCCAAAAGGAGAACTTTCTACTGGGATAAAAATCTCTGTATTTCCTAGTAACGTTTTAGGCCACGGTCGTTTGGCTGGATTTACTTCTAGGCAGTTCTCAATCAAAATCTTTAGTTGTGGGTTGATGTCCTACAAAAAAATAAAATATCAACTAATGAATTTCTACTGCAAAATATTTATAGGATAGTAAAGGTCATAGTGGACTCAATCCAATTAGTTTTCAAGAGTGACAAACAACCTTAATAAGATCGACACACTGATGCTCCTCCAGTATTCTATGAAGAACCCCATTTTCACTATGCGTTAAACTTGCAATTTTCCGAATGATTTGTGGCAACTTAAGCTCCGACCAGATCTCCTTACCCAGGATTAATTCTATCAATATTATCCCCAGGGACCATACGTCACATGAATACAGAGTTGGTCCTCTTTTCATCCCCGATAAGAACACTTCAGGCGCTGTGTATTTTGGATTGCCAATCGGGAACGCAATGTATTTTGCACAATTTGTTATGTAATTCAGCCCGTAACTAAATAGCTTTACGTTGCTCTTCTCGTCAAATAAGATGGTCTCCAGGCATAAATTCCTACTCGCTATTCTGAAACACAAATTTTTTAATACATAAAGGTATGTTGCAACGCAAGCACAAAACATTACATCGACTTCCCATCTAAATAACCATCGTCAGTTTTAGATCAAGATGTACGCAACTATTGCATACATGTACAAATGAATTCACATAGATTTCAATAGCATCCAAAAGTAATTTGTATATATTAAATTCCATGCCAAATTAAATTTAAACCGATTAAAAATTTCATAATATATCAATTAAAGAATACGCCTAAACGACAACAACAATTACGTAACTGATGAAACATTTTTGTGTTTATTAATTTATCCCAACTCGCTTATGACTCATGGCACATAATAAGGGCCAAGGTAAGTGGTTTCTATCCTACTACTATTGCTTCATATTATGCACTTTCTTAGGAAACAAGCTTCTCAGTTTCACATGTACATAAAATTATACTTTCTCACCATAGAATTTCAAACTATAAATACAATTTACCCATGTTGATTAAGGTAAGTTAGACCTCTCAAGACATCTCCAGCAATCTGTAGAACTTTTTCTTGTTCACAAATATACTGTACATTTCCACTTTTCATCTTTGTACGCAGATTGGTCCCATAATATT
>JAAXYV010000091.1:0-16252 GCA_036851875.1 Novacerus sp. FZ-2019
TTAAAAGAAAATTATATGGCAAAAGCATAGGCTTATCTCCTCAAATGTATCACATAAATAACTAACAGAGTTCTACACAGTAAATTATTATTAGATTAACAGTTAATCTTTATCTCAGTCAATAACACATTTGAATCTGCTTTATCTGAAACTAATACTTAAAACATTAAAGCCAACATGAAGCCAAAGATAAAGTTCACCCAGAATAGTAACACACACTACTGTACTTCTACTTCTAAGAACTCAATTTTGTAGGAGTACTCGTAATGAATTGACTCAAGTTAAGATTTTCATCCTAGTTTAAGTCGAAAGTTGCCTGGACGTTGTACAGGCACAGGCGCTTCCGTTTGGCTCAGTCGTAGCACAGATGCAATTTCTATGTTCCATTTGCGTCCCTTTATTGGATTTAACACGACTATCCAGATTCGGTTTGCATGAATTTTTAATTTCTATTCTTCTCTACATACATTCTGGTCTGTAAGGTTATCTCTTCCTCCGTCAATTTATTCGTTAAAGAACACATGCGTAATGTGAATGTGAAAGAGTATTTTACTAAAGCTTTTACTAGAGGTTAATGGAACTAAAAATAGGGCAAGGTTTGAGCTGACATACAACCTAACATATGCAATATGCATTCATATGTACATTGCTGGCCAGAGCGGAGCAAGACTGTTAATTTAATTTTATGCATGATTGATGATCTGACATGATACACGTCATATGAAATTCACATCCAAAGTAATATTAAATGTTCAGGGTCACATGTAAGTCTATGCGTACCAATAATCTAGCGTGGAGGAGGTATTATGGTGCATCAGACATAGAAAGTTTACAGCTTGAAAATTGTTTCTAGGCTTTCACTTTTAAGATAGCCATTACACTAGTAAGTCTCTATCACAGCTTTGTAAAACAGCCAGACAAACGGTCATTTCTTTACAAGATCTTGCAGAGCGCAGTAGAATTTATGGTTAAACTATACAATACAGTTGAAATTTAAACAGTGCCCCATGAAAGCATAGAATTTTATTTACATACAAAAGAGTCTTAAAGGGTATTGAGTGCGATAACAATTTTTCGGCGTTATGAACATATGATATTAGGTTTAAACACGCTATGACCTATATGCAGTAGAATGGGCAGGTTCCTATAATGTAGCACATTATTAGGCTGCTGAGCTAAGATCAAACTCACAGTCTGGCCTGAATTTTCTTTTTAGGTTAGGTTCGAAATACTAAGCAAGCATATTATGATATAGTTAGTGATTAGTCACAATCACATCACAGTCCCAACTCACAATGCTATAGGTATTTTATGGGCCACCGGACTTGACTTGACTTGACGACTTGGACTTGTAACTGTGAGACGGACTTGACTTCACATGGCGGAATTGGACTAACCGGACATGAGGGAATAAGTTTATACCCAATTTCTTATTTGCTATAGCATATATCTTAGTAGTATACTAGTAAAGGAGTGAGATGGTATAGGTACTGTACTGAATCAGAATGAACTACTCTCACCCCGAGAAGTAAAGTAGCCAATGAAGTACTGGACGTGAACATTTTCTTATTCGCATCCCCATACCACATTTATATGTATTGTGTATATAGGTATAAGACCACAACCATTTCTCGATTCTTGAGCAAGTTTGATTTAATTTGTTTTGAACTATATTCGGATTTAAGTAGTTGCAAGTGCACTAGCTCAAGTTTCATTTCAGTCTTGTCCGATTCGCCACACTTGATCGGACAAGAAGTGGGTAGCAGAAGCAGCATAGATTGAAAGACGTGAACCTGCTTTTGACGAGTCCCAGAGCTTTCAGAACAGTTTTAGTGTTTAGTCTCGATATACACTTTTACTTTATCCTTACTTACACACTCATGTATGTATACTTACCATTAAATCAAGGAGGAAAATAAATTTGAAGAAGTTCTATAAGAATCCAATTTCAGCACTTAGGACTAATACCTCCGTTGCCACTTATTCCTTTAACAACTCTTGCTATCAAGCCAAACTCAGTGATCAATATTACACGAGAGTTGAGTGCTATGTCGAATTTAGTTCACCCCTCACCAGGTATGTTATATTTATTTTATAAAGTGTGAGTAATCGGGAGCTTAATTCAACCAACCATTCAATGCATGCAGTTGTTAACACTAAAAGGATCTTCTCCATTTTCTTCTCATGTACCTACACTGTTTAAAATTCTCTATTCCGGTGGTGTTCATGTTGTTTATTTGTTCGATAGGAACTCCTCGTCAGTTTCTAGTGGATAAAACTCAGTGCTTGGAATTCGATAAAATCAAAGGTAAGGATGCATCTCTAGCATTTTCAAATGCCAATATATTTAATATTTAATACTTATATGTGAATGTTATAATATTCTTGTGTTTTTCTTGTGTGTTAGAGCTTGAAATCTTTAATAACTACAATGAGCTTTGTGTTAAACGAAGTATTGATGATAGAGACAAAGGTAAGAAAAGTGCATTCGTGTACCTACTAAATGTAAAATGAAAAATCATTACATAACTTTGGCATCATTGTAAAATTCAATGCTTGTGGAAATAATATTATAACTTGATGCGTTCTTGCAATAATAATATGTGCAAACAGGGAATCCCAATGCGCCAAATTGCTACGACGTACTCAGTCCCTCAGGACAGCCCGTTTTCAAAGTGGTACAGACAATGGAGCAGTCCAGTATGAATGTAGATACTCACAAAGTAAAACCCGCATTTCGCCTCAGTGTTTTTGACATGAGGACTGGGAATGAAATACTCAAGCTGATGGCAAAATCTGGAGCAGAATCTGTTAAGAGCCTTTGAGTATTTTCTCTTTAATTCTTTCCCGTATATTATATGATGGAACCCTTCTCTTTGCTGCATTGCGTGTCTTTTAAGATCAAAGCTCATTTTGTTCTATGTACAAATTCTTGACACACTGTTGAATTTAATTTTCTTTTAATGAAGGTAATCGTATATGCACGGCAAAAATATCTTCAGTACTATGGAATAGGAAAAATCTTGAGGATTCGTCGTGGGAATGTGATTCATGGACCGGATTATAACGTTCGAGGCACAAATGGAAAAATTGCAATGAAAGTAAATGGAGGCTGTTGCTTCTTGTATCGGAAGGCAAACTTTGAAATCTATACACCAGACAGTACAAAGCGTATTGGGAAAATTCATAAGGATTGTGAGAGTTGTGAGCATGAAAGGGATAATTTGGAGTCAAGGAGTGCTTTGTACAAAATTTCATTAAGTAGAGACATGAACATTGCACACAAGGCATTAGCATTAGCAACAACACTAATTTTGGTAAGTTGAACCAAGACATTTATAAAGGAAGAAGATTTAAGTTTAAAAATAAAGTTTTCATTCAACTATTTTTATTTATATACCTACTTAGGATTACGACTACTTTGAATGCGGCGTGCGTGAAACTAAATGTGATTGCATTCTCCTCACCACTGCCCTGGCTGCTTTTACATTACTCGTGGCCATAGTGGTTCTAATCCTTTCTGTAAACATTACTCACAGGATTAATGCTTACAATAATTCAACGAGGCTGAAAAATGAGTGGGATGATCTTGTAGAACTTATTGAGACCACCACAGAAGTTATCAAATAAGAAAGCAGATAACATTTTCATGTTTACAATTGTAACTGAATAATCCAAGTAATAATTGATAGGAAATTGTCACATTTTTCTATAGAATCCCAAAGAATTCTATGGGATTCCATGGGAAAATGACATTTTCCCATCTTTCTTGATTGTATTTTACAATATTTTTTGTATGAACGAACATTATTTCTTTCGTATTATGAACTTACATTATTTTTAGGATTTAAATTATCTCTGTAATCTTAAAGCAAACTAGGTATGATCTTGTTCAAAAGTATATACAATGGAATTTAATCTTGTTACAATACAACACTCAAAATTGTCAACCATATAATACATATTCGCTGTCAAAGATGAAACAAATTATAAAGCTTATTTGTTTCTAACTATACTGAGCTATACTCAGTTGAAAGGCTGTTGTAAGTATTAGTGTCCTAGTAGATATATAAAGTGTTCAAATTGGCGAACTTATATGGAGCAATAAAAATTAAGCGAAGAGTCTACTCTAGTACAATGCTGTATCTATCTGCTTGTTATGAAGTATGAATAATTCAAGTGAAGCACCGAAGTTGAGTGTAAAGTGGATATATGATAAATAAACACCCCTTTTGAAGCCGTAACCTGCTACACAGTGGTAGTCCAGACCTGTCCAAAAGAGTAAAGTCAAATGCCAAAGTAACTTCATCATAACTGCGAGAGAGTTGTAAATATTTTATAACTATTTTACAACTTTAATATCTCCGCCAAAGCTAGACCTAGTGCATTCACACCATTGAAAGTCTCTTCTCCCGTCTCTCGAATTTGACTTGCAGGTAGAATATATCCAAATGTTCCCTCATCCCGGAGTTCTAAGCTGTATGCATATTTAATCCCAGCAGATTCTTTAACCCAGTCCATAGATTTCCCAGGAGCGTCAGATTGGAGGTCAAATGCACTCCCAAGTCTATAGTTGAGCCCATTAGTTTTGTCTAAAGCTGATTTCCCTATGTTAGCCAAATAGAGGAGGTCGTCATAGTCCGCCAAAGTTTTATTACCCCCCGATCGAAAAATCTCTTGAATTTTCTGCATAAAAAATGTGCCTAGTTCTGCACAACAGTCGTTGCGAGATTTGGCCGAATTTTCTGAAGAAAATGGTATGCAGAAACAATTATGCACAATCCTAGCTGCAGGATATGCTAGGCACAAATTTATGGCGAGAATTGGCCGAATTTTCTGAAGAAAATATTATGCAGAAACGATTATGCACAATCCTTGCTGCAGGATATGCTAGGCACAAATTTATGGCGAGAATTGGCCGAATTTTCTGAAGAAAATATTATGCAGAAACAATTATGCACAATCCTTGCTGCAGGAATTGCTAAGCACAAATTTATGGCGAGATCTGGCCGTATTTTCTGAAGTAAACGTTGTGCATAAAATTTTATGAATACTAACTACTGCAGGAACCGCTATGTACAAATGTTTTTTGAGGTCATTCGAATTTGTTTCAGATTAAAAAAAATATATACACGTGAACACGACGAATAATACGCGAAAGTGAATTATTATCTGCCCGAAAGGAGTTTATTTAATTTGCATATAACTACATATCTTCAAATGGCTCAAATCTGCAAACTATTCATATGCCAGCACATCACATAAGTAAAATTTAATTTGCTCCTAGCAAAGTTCACCATAACCATGTCAAACTACAGAATGAATAGATAATTCTAGAAATTCGATTTGTAGTGTATATAAAGATTTTATATAATGACTTAACGAAAGGCAATGAAGCTATTCTGTTAGTGATAAAATTATCATAGTGAATTGGGGCTCAAATTTAATCACGTTGTTTTTGAAAGGTTGGTTGCTGGGTAGTTTCCAGAACTTATTTTATCCCTTCGATTTATGGTGAATCCTATGGTATACATTTTTTGAATTGTACACATTATTCAGTGTGCCTGACTGAGCGATTTCAAAGTACTTAATATTCTACACTTTGAAAAATATATCTTTGTGCACTTTAATAAAGACTTTGACAATTTGTAATATTGGTTATTTAGTTCTTGAATGTTCATCAAAATTATTTAAATATGAATAGCTTGTACGGAAATGATGCAGACAAATCGTTCGATCAAATCGCAAAAATCCGCATTGTGAGAGTTAAGAAAAAGTTGTAAATTATTTCATTGATTATTTCCAGGAATAAGATTTGAAATATAAAACTCCCAGTAGATATAGATAATGATGAAGTCACATTTAAACGTATATTATATTTAAATGCGGATATTTGATAGTTTTCTTTGGGCAGCTATGGATATATTAAAAGGAGTAACATATAATTATTTTATATGCAAACTGACGCACAAACGCATCATCTGCTTTTATCCAGTATCGACTTCACTCAGGTTCAACTCTTTCCATATTGAAATGAGTTTCACTTGTAAGCTTTTGTGATTTCTTAGTTGCCTCCCGTAAAAAATCCGACAGCGATTTAGTAACCTCTCGTTTTGCAGATTTGTAGTTCTTCCTTTCAGCTGCCTTGAACCCATATGCGTCAAGCGAATAACCTACAAAATGTGTGCGTTAGAACCAGATATTGAACCATCGCTGATAATTCAATGTTGCTTATACAGCCAAAAATGATCACGAGGGAATTTAAAAGCGTGGACACGAAAAGCTACACACCTATGACAGCGTCCCTCCGCACTCCATCAATACTTGGTAGAGCGTTAAGCTGCTTGTTGGCATTGCATGTTTTACCAAACAGTGAGTGTCCGACAAGCTCTTTCTCTTTAAAGATTCGTCGACATAAGTTCCGAGCCAGAAATGTAGATGAAGACGACATGATTTTAGCCGCTGTAAGATCTGAGGCTTTAATGAGAACGCCCGTTCCTGCTTGTAATTCCACGCAATCCTAAAAGCAAAAAATAATATTTAATATTTTTCAAATTTGCTAGTATTTATTTCGTTGTTTTTCTGGATTC
Organism: Novacerus sp. FZ-2019; assembly: GCA_036851875.1. NCBI lineage: Eukaryota > Metazoa > Arthropoda > Collembola > Entomobryomorpha > Tomoceridae > Novacerus > Novacerus sp. FZ-2019. Next base: position 6,591 of record JAAXYV010000091.1, read on the forward strand.
TTCATTTTTTAATTACATCCAATTGTGATGGTCCTTCAGCTACGCGATCGGTTAATTCGTTGTATTCTTTTTTCAATGACCTGTACTTCTGTTTCAACAGTTTGTACTTTTCTGCAAATAAAATAAAGCTCCGCAAACTTACAATCGCAAATAACAACACGAACATATTCTTCATTATTGTAGGAATATAATGTAGGTTTTTATGATAGAAATTTATCTACCTCGGTAGTTTTTTGTTTCTTCAAATTTTGACGTTCTGGACTCCGAGAATTGAGAGAGCTCCTGATGAGCTGCACTTTCCGGTGACTGTTCAATCGGTACCGAGGAATGAACTTTGATGTTACTCAAAACTTCAGATATCTGCTTTTTCTGCTCAATTGCCTTTCTCTTCTTTGAGACTTGGGAAGACGGATTGTCTATTAATAAGTAGAAGTTTCATCAATTAAATGTCTAACACAGTTTTAATTTCAGTTCTCGGGCAGTTATATGGTGATTACCCGGTTCAACAAGAGTAGCGCTGCTTCTTTCTAGGGTTCGCTTCCTGCTTGTTTCTTTAGTATTCATCTCCAAGAAGCACTCACTCCTGGCTCGATCATTTGCTTCCTCATCCAGTACCCCCAGAGCACCTTCAAGTTGCAATTGCGTATGGTGCTGTTCATCCCGATTCGATCCGTGATATTTGACAACTCGAAAAAAAGTAATCCACATAAGCTTATTTCCCATACGGTTGTAATATTTTGCCTATTCTGGAATTTCAATGCTGACCGCGTGGAACCTGCCATAAATTATAGAAAAATCTCAAACCTGAAAGGTTAAGCGGCATGGCATTTATATTATCCATAATAACAAAAGAAATTATATTTTCAAATACAGGACCCTGTACCAACTAACCTTAGGATATTATTCGAAATTTCGGCATGCATACCTAATTCCGTGTTGCCAGAATACCCGATTGGGTGATTACAGAAAACACCCTCCCCGAAATGCCGCAGATGAGATTGACATATTCTGGTGCAGAATTTGAAATATATTTTGAACCAAATTTCATCCACGACCTTTTCGGTATAATATTTAAGTTAGTTGGTGCAGGGACATGTATTCAAAAACATGATTTCTTCCGTTATTATGTATAATATAAATGCCATGCCACTCAACTTCATATTGCAGGTTTTTCAAAAATTTATGGCAGGTATCACGTGGTCAGAATTGAAATTCCAAAATAGGGAACAAATTCACGACGGTATTGGCAATCAACCTATGTGGATTACATTTATTCATATTGCAGGTTTTTCAAAAATTTATGGCAGGTATCACGTGGTCAGAATTGAAATTCCAAAATAGGGAACAAATTCACGACGGTATTGGCAATCAACCTATGTGGATTATATTTTTTTATTTCGAGTTCTCAAATTCCACTGGTCGAATCGGGATAGACAACACCGTATCAATATAAGTAGCTCTTTCTCACACTGGAATCCAAAAGTGTGTCACAGCCTCCAAATTTTCTCAATTTATTTTGTGGTATTGTCATACCAAAATGATTTAAATTGTGAAAAGTTCTGATTTATCAATTTTTATGAAGACACGTTTGCCTACATAATAGTGGGTTTAAAACATCTATACTAGGTACTGAATCGGATTTCCATAGCCTCGATTATTCAAATCCAGTGCGTTTTTTGGAATAATTAGCCTGAGACCATAGTTGTTGACAAAATATCAAAATTTTTAATCAAATGACAAACTTTGAAAGGAAACAAACATTTTAAAGTTGATTAACAAATGTTTTTCCATCAACTGAAGCTAAAGTATCAAATGTCGGATTTTCTTTTCTACTTCTTTCTCTAAATTCTAAAATTTCATGAGAAACTCTTCTCGAGGCAGTTATTAGAAACCCATTACAGAAACCGCATCAAGTGGGTCAATCAGTGCTACTCACAAAGCGGGTTACTAGTAATAAATGCGTCAATTCCACCCACAAATACGTGCAGTACAAACTTTCGTGAATTTGTAAAAATGAATCATTTCACTTCAATAACAGGTTTCATTTTGAGTGTATTCGGAGACTATGTAGTCATATTGCATTTTAAGAAAGAGGTACTCATTGAAATTACACGAATCACGGATTTCAAAAATTGGAACAATTATAATTATAATTACCTGTATTTAAAACTTTTGCTTCATGAACACGGTGTTTCCACCATAGGTCAACTTGCCTCCCAATCAATTTAGTGTTGAGTGTCCTGAGCGTTCCATCAACAAGTGCTTCTGACGAAACGACGGAAAATTGTTTCGGCGTTTCATTTACCCATTCTACCAGAATGTGATACTGGTTCACTTCCATTGTATCCATTTCAAATGTATGAAATTCGAAGATTCAATAGTATTGGATTTTGGTTGACGTCAGATACAAACAACTTACAAAGTCTTAATGAGTGCGGGTTACTTGAACGTATGTCTCTATGTTGTTCATATACTTCACTCACTGTCTGTACCCGAATACTGTTCCATTGGCTTCCTTCCCTTTCTAGAACCCCCTCAATCACTCTATTTGATTCTATTGCTAACCACAACATTCCATCACATTCCATACATGCCTTGTATTTCACTGAGTACTCTGTTGTTAGCTGGGACACGATGGAACACAGCAACCAATCACAGTCTACCACGGTAAAATCGCGGGTTCTTCTGAATCTCCGAGTTTTAAATTAATCTATCTAGTAATGTACTCTACTCTGTATTAGGTGGTTATCTTTCATTCTCATTAGTGGTTGAGCTTCGAAAATTAATTTTAGCCAACTTGAAGTTCAAGAAGACTGATACCAATGTGTTTCCGATTATTGAAACCATTGATTTATAATATTGTGTTTGTTTGAACTACGCTAAGACAACGCACTCGGTGACAGCGAACATATGACCCGTAGTCATTGACTCCTCTGTGTGCATTTCAGCCTGTGAACTCAAGTAACACATTACTCTGTGATTCAAGAATTTCAGTTCTTCGTAAGAGCTGTACACTCAATTTGTGTCCATTCATCAAAGCAAAACAGCCCGTGACTTCCAAGGATCAGTTCACATCACCAACCACCATGGGATCTTTCACATGACGAGAAACCAAAAACCAGCCAAAGTAAGCAAGAGCAAAAGAGGGTCTGTGTTCCAAGGGAATTTTTTCCAAGTTTCGAAAAAACTAACCTGTGTAATTTTCATCAAAAGAAATTTGCAGATGCCAAGGCAATGTCAATTGTCAGTTTTAATTTTCTGGAGCTAACATAATCCAAACACATTATTGTGGGCTCTGTGGTTCATTATTATGCATTGATTGTATTTAGTTTCTGCTACCATATTGATGTAGCAACCGCAAAAAGTAAATGTTGATTGGCGACGGTATGGAATCATGCATAGTTGAGCAATGTGCACAATAAAAGAATCAAAATATTGATATGTATCAACTTTAATTCACCGGATTGACGCAGTTGAACATTTCGCAGCATGTCAGAGCGCCAACAGTACAAAAGTTATTTTGAAACTAGCAATAACGTACTAGAAGCAGTTCCAAGTCGAACGAGGTCGCGATGGCTCAAGGTATAGTCCAAAACCTTAACATTCTGCTATTTATACTATACCAGTTGTATTATTCAATAATATATTAACTGAAGCTGTTTTATAAATGTAGAATCCAAATTACTGGGAAGGCGGACGACCAGAGGAAAATAATCATGAATTAGAAACAGTACTGAACAACACAGAGTTAATTCTTACTGATATGCTTGCTTCAATTTTTGTCTCTAGTTTTTGTATGCATTTCGTTTCAGGTTGAGAACGTTGTTGATGACACTGAATTTGTCTTTGATCATGGAAATGCACAGGTAATATTACTGCCATATAATCAAAAACTAAATTTTACTGTGCGTAGTTTTAATTGTGAAGTAGTATGCGCGAGTATTTACAAAGTGCATACGTTTCAAACTTATTTAATAGGAGGGATTTTCTGCATCAAATGGTAATACTTCTCAATCAGATTGCAGTGGTAGTGAGTCAGAATATGCTGAGAATCACCCAGACACAAATGTAATTTTTGTCTTTGTCGTTTTTAAAATTCAGTGCTTTTTGTTGAATTGCATAAAAATCCAATCAATGAATTTTGTTTTCAAGGATCTTCCATTGTTCCTGAATTCCAAAATCACGACAGCGGAAAGTCAACTGCTTTTGTTTGCTTTTAACCTAAAGTATAAGTTAACCAAGGATGCTGTCACCGACCTACTGTGTTTGGTTAATTTTCATCTTCCGATTGGTTCGTCTATATCTACTACGGTTCATTCGTTTAAGAAAGATTTGAATGCTGACTACACATCTTCTACCCGGCATTTCTACTGCACACGCTGTGAGACTTACTTGGGCATTGACGTTAAAACTAACTCCTGTACAAATTGTCAGGTGGAAACGTCCAAATTGATATTAGAACGCAATGGCAGTTTTTTTGTTGTTTTTGATTTAAAGCAGGTTGTTAAAGATGTACTAAACAATCCGAAAATTGCAGCTAATTTAAAGCACAGACTTGAGGCTAAAGTTGAGCGACAAACAGAAAATAACAGGCATTTACAGGATATCATGGATGGTTCTAGCTATAAAGCACTTAATCTAGGGATGTATGACATTACATGTTCATTAAATTCAGACGGTGTATCAATTTTTTACTCCTCCAATTTTGGTATTTGGCCCCTTTTGTTCTCCATTAATGAATTGGATTATGATTTGCGCAGAAGAAATACAATGCTGGCTGCGCTTTGGTTTGGCAAAAACAAACCGAATTTTGATGTTTTGCTAGAACCCATTATTTCCATGTGTAATGAACTCACCACAAACGGACTTCAATGGCAGTGTAAGTCTGAAAAGATATTAAGTAAAGTAATCTTTCCAATTATTTGTCGCTGATTCGCCCGCCCGTTGTGTCATTCAGGGAATTAATCAATTTAATGGTGAATACAGTTGCCCGTGGTGTATTGTTAAAGGTGAGACACTTTGGTTAAGTGATACTAGCCATAAGTGGATATTTCCGTTACAACTAGTACCAGCACCAAACCGGAGTAGAGCGACATTTATTGAACACCTGAATGAATTGAATCGTGAACTAACCTCCAGTTCAAAGTGCCTTGCAATTTATGGGGTTAAATGTGCATCAAAATTGTTGCTACTTAACCAATTTGATATAGTGAACGGATTTTCGTTCGAATATATGCATACTATTTTACTCGGTATAGCGAGAACTTTTACAAATGCATGGTTGAATTCAAAAAATCATGCCGAAATTTATTACATAGGCAATAAGTTGGATAGTGTAGATAAAAGGTTGAAAAGATGCACGGTTCCTTCAGAAGTAAGTCGCTCTGTTAGGGCAACATCAGATATTAGATTTTGGAAAGCCAACGAGTGGCGAACGTGGATATATCTTAGTACTTGGGTTTTAAAGGGAATTTTACCAGACGCTTATTTAACCCATTACAGTAAATTTACGGACAGTTGTTTTCTACTTTGTGGAGATAACATTACTGAAAATGATCTTTCAAAAGCTAGCAAATTAATCGATGAGTTCATTTCGGACACTGTATCCTTCTATGGTACCAAAATGTTAACTTTTAATATGCATTTACTGAGTCATGCTGTGGATTGTGTACGTAATTGGGGGCCATTGTGGTCATATTCAGCATTTCAATATGAACATTTTAATGGTATACTAAAAAAATCTTTCAATGGAAATCAGCAAATTATTATGCAAATTTCAAATCGGATCATTGAGATGACGGAAGCAATGAAAATGGGAAGACATAAGTTCATAAACATCGCAGCGTATACCTTATTCTGGGGAATGATGGATAAGAAACGAATCAGCAAACAGGTTGAAAAAATTGGATCAATTACTTTTCTTGGACCAAGTAAATTGTATCATTTCAGTGAAAGGGAGAAAAAAAATTGTTAAACTTGAATATCCACAGTAGCAGTGGAAAGGTTTATAAAAAGTGTATAATAAACTCAAAAGTTTATGATTCTTGGAGGCAAAAGACAACTAAACGTTGCAATTCTGTGGTAAGAATAGAAAATAAGCACTACATTATTCGTAACATATTGTCAATACAGAGTGCATCCAGTGTTGATGCAGTGTGTTTTGTGTCCAAAATTATATGTGACAAGTCTGGACAGGCTGGGTATAAAGTAATCCATACCTCTACTGTTATTCATGTGTTTCAGCTAATGTCCGTCAGTAAGTGTAAATTTTTGTGCTGTTATAATGAAGCTGGAGATTTGTCCTTTTTTATTCCTCTTCCAAATACTGTAGAGATGGAATAAAGTATAAGTATATAGATCAAAACTATTCTGAATTCTTGTTTTTATTTACTCAACTCTACTTACTAGGTTAATTCTGAAAGCAACGGCATATTCACGATTAGGTTTTTAAATGGCACAATAAGACAAAACTATTTTAAATTAATACCGCGTGGTTTAAACCCCCGATTCCGAACATGCAGTATCCATATTAAATTGTTCGAATCGACATAGTTCTGTATAATCTTGCTGTATTTTCGGTTTCTCGCATCCTGCACAGCCACACGGCAGAAAATTTCATGCACAAGAACTATGCAGGATTTGATTATTAGAATTTATGCATAATGGGATGTGCATAATCATTCACAGGATTAGATATAAGTCGGATACAATTTTACTGCATAATAGCTCCTGCATATGGGTTTTGCCGAATCCTTCACAACTAGTCATATAATATTTCTAGTACTAGAAACCCGAAACTAATGAAATTTTATACACCAAATTAAAATTATTTATGTTTACATCTTACCTGTTATCAAGTGCAGTTGAAGAAACATAATTATTTTGCTTAATCGCACTTAAAATGTAAACTCAGGATTAGCTGCATCAACTTTTATTAACACACTTATTTGCTTTGCATCGTAAACAATCACAAATTCTGTTGTCCGTTGAGTATTTAAATCTAGTACCAGCTGTATCAAGGAAGAATGATATATGCCGCCGTCATATTCATACAGCCTGCGATTTTATTGAGCGGTACAGTTTAAATTATGTGCATACATTTTTCAATGAATTATGCACAAAATAAGTATGCACATTTGTCAACAATATCTGCAGAAGACGCCACATTTAATTATGCATAACAGTGTATGCATAGCAAATATGTCTGGTTCTGCAGAAAGCGTCACACGATTTTTCGTGCGGGGAGCTCAAAGGCAACAGCCACATTTGGGAGTAAGAGTGGAAACTCAAGTACAATCTGATTTGTTCTACTCGACTTAAAATGGCTTGAGTAATTGCTATAGTCTCTGGCTCTGAGTTTGCATTCGGTCCGAAATAGAAATCTGAACATGGATTATGCCCAAGTCCAGTTCCTCGATGTTCCAAATGATAACCGAAATTACGATTGAGGTCTACTCCACGACAGTCTCTATGTCCGGTTTTATTGGAGCGATTCTTGACCCAAAAACGATCCTCAGTGTGGGAGTATTTGTAACCGTCAACATTTACAACTGGCACAATATAAAAGTCAAATAACTCAAGAAGTCGTGTGGGTTCTGAAATTAATGTTTTCATAATGTAAGTGACCGTTGACACTGAAATCCATTCCCGAGCATGCATTCCTCCATCAATCCAAATTGCTGGTTTAGTCTCAGTTGAATCCTTCAGTGAGATCTGGAACATCATTATATCCTCACCATGAACTGATTTCCCTATAGGTATCTCTACAACTCGTGCCAAGTGCGTAGAAATATTTTGAAATTTTCGAAAGTAATTCACAATATCTTCATAGTGATAATAAAAGTTCCAATTTACATCTTCACTTCCTTGGGGAGCAATTGAATACTTTTCTTGCTGTAAGTGGACATTAATATCCTCTATAATGACTTCATGACTCACTCCCAAATCACTGAAGTACTCCAATAACCCGGGGTACCTTTCTGGTGACACTAACAGATCCGCCGTTTGATTCACTTTTGGTATCGTCCACAATTGGACACTTGAGGAATGCTCTAAGACCTGTAGCGATGCTTCAATATTTTTTTTATCTATACCACTGACTCGAATCAGCTTATGACCATTGTAAGACACTGGAGTAAGAACTTCAGTAGCAACTACAGTTGTAAATAATACTAATGATAAAGGCAAAATTATACCTTCAAAGCTTAATCTTTTCACCCTGGCCATGTTCAGTCGAAAATTAAGTAAACTTTTAGAAAGCAATCGTATAATCAAATATGTTCTGTATGTTGCGTTTTACGAATTAATACTTGGTTGTGTGTACTTCAACAAACCAGTTTCCTATTTATCCAATTTTTATGTTCAGTTCGGAGGTTAAAGATAAAACATGTGGTAATTATAAGTCCCTGACATACTTTTTTCTCTTTAATCATGTAAGTTATTGACACTATGTACTCTAATTTGAATGCAGTTTGGGAACAAAAGAGGAATATAGGGCAATAGACGTAAATGACATTCACAGTTCGGCGACTTATGAATTAATTATGAGACTTGAATTTAATGCTCATGAATGGGACGGGTGTGTGGTTCGTTCATGAGTTGAGTGATATTGTTTGAAAAGGGTGATGATTAAGGTCATTTTATTACAGTGCAACATTAATTATGGCAAGTGTACGTGGAAAGCATACGGAAACGTATGGGTAATAACCACATGCTGAATCATAAATTATTTCACTGAACTTCACGAGAATATCCATTGAATCATCGTCTGCATATAGGTAAAGACAAGAAGTATAACATTACATGACAATACCTTGGAATAGTTTGTTTGTTTATTTGCTGCAGGAAAACATGAAATTACAAGTACAAACCTTATAAAGTATTTACAATACAAATATAAGTAGTAAAGTACCCGATACTATCACGCTGTGAAATGCAATTAATAGAAAATTGAATAGGCAAACATCATATCATAGGAATGAATATCTACTTTCTGAAACTTCTTACGTGGTCAATATCAAAGCCATTAATTGACTTATTAACTTTATAGTCCTCATTGAAAATATGGATGACTGCAGAAATAGTGGATTGGCTGTAATGCTGGCGCTTGATTAGTGGGAACTGGAAAGTTGATTGTGTGATTATAAGAGATATTTTGGTTTGAGTAAAACCAGGTAACATATTGCAATATTTTCTATTTGTTAGTGAGCAGATTGATCCCAAATCTTTACAATTCCAGATCCTTGGGCTTCATGAAGGATGGATGGGAGAAACTACAGGTTGTACTTACAGTCAGACCAGGGATTATAACTATAAGTTTAACAATGGATTGAAAAATTCCGCTGAATTTAGTGGAGAAGGTAGATTTTAGACTTTTAGAACTGGGTCTCTTTTTAAGACGTGTAATAAAAATTATAATAAAACCCCAACGATGCATTTTGTTTTCCATTGCTGATAATGTAGAATGTGACTGCTCTTTTTAATTGGAATCATGCGAAGTTTGTTGCAACAAGGTGAAAGTTGTTGCATTTAAAACAAGAAGCAGAAAAGCTATATTTAGCTAGGTTCTCCGCTATATTTAGTAGAATTGTTCAACTCATTGATAAATTTAGCTAAAATTCTTCTAAAGTTAGTGGAAAGCTAAAAGATGATAATTCCAGACT
>JAAXYV010000092.1:0-16218 GCA_036851875.1 Novacerus sp. FZ-2019
AAATACCACCTAGCATAGGGAGTGGAGACCTATTTCATAGGATTCCCCATATTTTTCGGAGTATTCACTATAAATTATATGGGAAACCCGACTCTAGTTGGTGATTTTTACATGTATTTGAATACGAAATGACTCCGCATACTATGCTGTGGGCTCTCTACTTTCACTGCACTGTAATCATTTTTGCAGATAATTATGGTACAGTTTACGGTACAATGGATCAGCTTACATTTCAGATATGCTGTATGATACCTTGCTTTAACATCTTTAATTTAGTATTAGTATGAAATATGAATCGAAACTAATTACTTGAATTAGGTGGGATACCCAAGGTGATTTTAGCACAAACCATTCTCTTCCCGCCGTGAAAGTTAAGTTGTACACTGAAAACCCCGGGATGTTAGCACTGGAAGATAAAGAATTGGGAAAAGTTGTACTTCGGCCTACTCCACTTTCTTCTAAGGTATTTTTAATATTACTTTTGTACATATACATTATTTTCATAATAATGAAGAGCACATTACCCAAAAAATTAAAAATAAATAATCAGCTCTTAATGATTACATGATGATATTCGGCAACTGTGGGGGAACCTATCTGTGTTAATGGGTTAGCTAAAATTGTGCACTTAAGCTGTTAGACTAACGTTTCAGTTAATATGAGCCAGCCTCTAACATTTGTTACAGTTTTTGCAAAATTCTGCTGGTCTGCAAAGTATTGCAAAGTTTGTTTTTGCTAAAAAATACTTTGAATTCTGTAGAATCACTTAGAATTGTTTTGAAAATTTCTCCATTTAGATTTAGGACTGAAATATTGACCCGAGAGGTAACCAGCAATTTTCATATGTTTTAGACAATGGAGTGTAAACTGGGTCAGTTAGGTACAAGTTAGAGGGTACTGTGAGTTTTCCAAAGGAAATCCTATTGTTCATATTACACGACACAGATCTCACCCATTTTAACTATCCTTGCCTAAAATCGTAATTTTCGGGAAAACGGTAATAAATATTAGTACGTAATGACTTCGTCATCTATTCATTCTTGTGATTCCTTAAATCCGGTACAAAACCAAGCAAAACAATATATAATACTTTTGCTGGATTAAATATTCAGAAACACAGCTATACTCACAGTACCCGCCTTTACCCTATGTATTACTCTTTACAGTAGGTACCTACTACAAGGTGCGGCGAATAGTCCAGTTTGTTTGACTTGGGCGAATTTGGTTTCTGACCCTTCCCACTTTGGAGACCCGAGGAGTTAAGTTCGACCCAAATCGGATCGTATTTTAATATTACTTTTACCGCTGAACAGACAGAGAAATGGCTATGATGTTAATCGAGATTTCAGCATAACTAGATAATATGCCTCTTGCTAATTTGCTATAGATTTATGAAATAGAAGTCTATGGCTCACCCATAAAATCAGTAAAATTATATTCATTAATTTAACATTACATGATATAGCATGACTCATACAACCCCCATAGCATAACTGGATTATGGACCGCACCCACGGTAATCATTTGTAAATACACATCCAATCAGCGAGAAACCGACTACTTATTTACCGTGTATTAGAAACCTCAATTTAAACCAGAAATATTTCTCTCTGCTGCTCTCGAGTTCACATGTTTCAAACCCTGGCTAATATGATAGTTGGGAATCGGAATGAAAAGCCAAAGAGCTTATCGAGAAGATAATTCTGAAAATCTGTCAACATATTTGTTTTAAATGTCCAGATTTTTGTCACGGTGTCATACACCAGGGTTTGTGGCCTCCTTCATTGATCAGAATTTTAGGTTGAAAATTAATATGGACAAATGTCACTAGTGCTATGTGTTGCCTTGTGTCAACCTTATATAACATATGACCTACTTTTGTTTACTTGAAAATTAATTTAACTTTAACCGCCGATACCTTGCTCCTTAGTCAATTGTCTGTGCAAATAGTTTGATATAAAATTCATAACTCCAGAAGAACTACTGCCCACTTAAATAATTACCAGAACCACATATCCTCTTACGGTACTTTCTTTTTTGCAGCATTTAAAGAGTACGTTTCATGAAGATTACAAGATTATGTATATACGAATAAGGTAAATAGGATTACTCTTCAGATAAGATTGTTTATACGAGTAAACTCATAAATCTCAGTAGGTACTAGTAACGTAGATTCTTAAAAATAGAAATAAAAACATCAACTTTTATAGAGATGTGGTAGAATTACTGTGGAAGGTTCTCTTTTCGGATGTATGAATCTAATCCTAATTAAAACACACACCGTATTCATTTTAAGAAAAGCCCCCGGCTTGTCGCCAAACTACCATGTTTTCCGGTCGGACTTATTTGGAGACTGGCTTTCATTCGAGACCCGACCTGTTGCCAAAATAGTCCTTTTGCAGCAAATGTAATTCCTTTTATTCCCTGTAGAGATGATACATGTCATCATATCACGGTTCAATAGGCCGATTTTGGAGACCCGCTTTCTCTTGAGACCCGTCTTGTCGCCAAATTACCAGCTCTTCCCTCCAGCTTTTTTTTTAGAGATCGGCTCACGTTTGAGACCGACTTTTGCTGGAATAAATACGGTATGTATAATTGTATAGGGTAAAGGAGGGTAATATCAGCAAGCGCTTAATATGGGTGACAGTTTTTGCCAATTCTGGCCTTTGCCCACATTAGATTGCAAACATTGTTGTTACTAAATATACTTTTCAATTCCCGAGAATCACGTAGAGTTATTTTGACAATTTTCCATGTAGCTTTAGGATTGTAATATGACCCGAGAGGTAAGGTGACAATTTTTAGATTTTCTTCAGGAAATGGACGGAAAAATGGGCAATGCATGCATAAATTGAATGTAATATGAGTTTTCCATGGAAAGTCCTATGGCTCATATTACCCCATACAGTTATGTCTATTGTAAATTGTAACCGCCCTTGATTAAACTCGTACTTTTTGAAAAACGCCAATAAATATTAGTAAAACAAATCTTAATGACTTCCAACTGAATGAATTTCAACTAGACTTGAAGTCCTTTAAATTCTCTTAAAAGCCATTTCAAACACTTGTGGTTGCGCATATACAATATTTTACTAGAAACAAATTTAGAAACACAGCTATACTGCCTGATTTTTTTTAGTGGGACTCACGGATCTATACATTACGATGACTATAGCGTACGAACCATACCTATCCATACATTTAAGAGTTATAGAAACCATTACAGGGGTCCTCTCTTCGTCTGAATACATGATACCGTGTGGTTTCTAGGCTATAGGCATGATGTAAAGATCCGGGAGTCCCACTACAAAAATGCAGCAATACTCATATGTTCCTCCTGTACCGTGTATAATTTTTTTTATTATTTACGTATTGTATGCAAAAACTCCAAATGTGTTACATTATGCGTGAACCTACTATATTATACACATATATTACATAGGGTAAAAAACGAACCTAGAAATGATAAGCAACAATATAATTGAAGACAATCACTCAGTTGCTTATGTAATATGTCTTCATAGTAATTGGTTTGATTAGCTTCTAATTTTTCAGAAAAATCTTTAGGTTATAAATCGAAAAATGTATCTAGAAAATGAACAGATAATTTAAAATGAAAACATACCTATTATCATACAAACATTGTATACTATTAAGGTGCCAAATGCTCTGAGTAACTACTAGTACACGTAATACTTGCGTGATACCACATTTCAAGCTCGAACTAATCCTCAGTCATTAGTTCTAACTTCTGACCTAAGTAATTGGTAGGTCTATGACAAAGTATGATGAAGTGTTGACAATCACTTCCGATTTCTTTAGTCACACACAACGGTATCGTTCCTCAAAACCAACGCAGTCATGCCATTCTAAGAGCATGCACTCTAGTCCGCAATCAGATATGGGGATATCGGAACACGCGAAATTCTTTTTCTTTTCACACATTCTTTCAATTCCTAGAACCGGAACAGGGACTTTTTCAAAGTCAACCGAATGAACAAGTCTTTATTACAAAAGAAAGGAACTTGAGAAGTAAATAAATATTCTTTCGTGAATGTGATGTAAGAGAGGTCTCAAGGTTGCTTAGAGGACTCAGCTCTTATTTATTGACATTTTTCATTGAGTACTTGGAATGCAGTTTAGTGTTCATTTCGAATATGAAACCTCTTACAGTGTTTATTAAAAAGCGTGAGCTTCTTTATGCGAATACTGTGTCTGTCTGTGTGTCTACATATGATAACTGTCGAACGCTTCTACAGATCGAGTCCAAATTTGACACACGTGTTTATGAGACCAGTGGCTCCATTAGGTTCGAAAATGGAGTCAATCGGTCAAAGGTCATCAGAGTTATTGACATAAGTTTAAGTTTCATGCTTTGGAAAATGAAAAATGAGAACTTATTTTTTAGTAGATTGTGTACGCAGTTCATGTATTTATATGAAGGCAGAATTTAGCTTCTCTCTCAAGATTCATATGTTTCCGTGTATCGTATATATTTTGTTTCCAAATACACTCATAATATATTCATGTATGTTATATATTCAAATATGCGCATATATATTCATTTCATTATTTCAGTATATTCTCTTAGCTCACGTTTTTTACATGTGTCCAAATGTCATATGTGTAATATGGTTTATTACGAGAACAGGATTGAATGATACTTGTGCTTGTGTTGTTGTGTTTGTTTATGAAAACTTGAATGAACACTTGACACTACTAAGAAATGTGAGAATTCCCTTAAAATATGAATTACTTCACGCAGAGTGGTCACTGCATGTTGCTGATATTTCCATGCCTTCAATCTCGTACTTAGCGAATTGATTAAGTTAGCAATTAAGTTATCTAGCGATATAATTGAACATTTGCACACAATTTGGTTGAAATGACATGAAATCCATTGTAGAAATCCTTCCATTATTATGAATGCTTTTGTTATGGTAGGCTCCAGAATGGCACAAAATGGTAGTCTCCAAAAGTGCACCTGATCAAGACCTACGGATTAAAATTGCTTGTCGGATGGATAAACCACTGAACATGAAGCACTGTGGGTAGGTAACATTTGCATAAAATAAGTTTTAGTCCAAGTTAAGAAATAAAAGTGAATGTTGTATCGGAAGCTATGGGTATAATACTACTGCTTACTATAATTTTTTTCTGCAGGTACTTGTACGCACTGGGGAAAGGTGTTTGGAAAAAATGGAAGAAGCGTTATTTTATTTTGGTTCAAGTTTCACAGTACACTTTTGCTATGTGCTCTTACAAAGAGAAAAAATCCGAACCGACAGAAATGTTACAATTAGACGGCTACACCGTTGACTACATCGAATCTGCCAGTGGTAAGTTGTTGCTTTTTCAAAGACATTAATAAATGTGCTCTTTATTATCTTGTACTAATTGCGTACTTAACGTTCTACAGCCAACCTAATGGTAGGAATGGGTAAGAACACTTTTAGGCTGAACCAATTTTAGCATGCATATTATTGTCACAAAAGGTTGTGCTAACTGTACTTAGTAAAATCAATATTGAACAGACTTAGAAGGAGGTCGCTACTTCTTCAATGCAGTTAAGGAGGGAGATAGTGTTCTTTATGCCTGTGATGATGAAAACGAAAGCCATTTATGGGTAATGGCAATGTACCGAGCCACTGGACAAGCGCATAAGCCTACACCTCCGTTGACCCCTGCCGCAAAAAATTCTACTATCTCAAAAATTCAAGGAGGTATTTCTAAATACTACTTGTTTAAATATATTAAACTAGAGGTTTCGAACTCAAGTTTGAATGAAAGGACAACAGTATTAATTACACAGTGATGGTCTTTAGGGCATATTCTAAAAAAATGTGATCTTATTGATAAAATGAATATAATTAATTAAGCTAGTCACAGTTACCTACCAGAAATTGCAAACAATTAATTTGCGATAGCAAAACGTCCTGTAGAAAATAATATAAAATATTTCATATTTTATTTCATGAAAAATAAACTTGAAATTGAACATAATCAAGCAAATGATTGATAATATAAAAACTAGTGGTGGGTCTGGCAAAATTACATTTAAATAGTGCAGACGGAAAAATTGCCTAAAAATTCGAACATTGAACATTTTGCGTCATGAGGCTTATATTTGTGCTCACAGGGTTTTTCACTGAATGAATAAATAAATAAACAGTTTATACATACACAAGCTAATATACATAAGCTGTGGGTTAAAATCTCAGTTAAATTTAAGTAGAAATAAATTATATAGTTAATAATTTATACCAGTGAGCAACTTTTCTGAAAATGGTAACGAGGCCGACCGGGTTATGTCAGCGATTTTGCTTATATTTGGAGTGGGAGGTGGTAGGGTATAGTCATTTGATATTCTGAAAGAATAGCGTCTCCCAGGGGACAAATATAGCCCCCAGACGTTTCTATTTGTACCGCTTGTAACTCCGTTGTATGTTGTTGTTGGCATGTCTTTCGGATATGCCAACGTATGCCAACAACAGAATTGGAACAATGGGCTTCAGAGTTTAGATCATACCTTATCCTGCTGGCTAGTACAAAAGTTCAAATCCGCTAGGCGCGTATGCACAAATGCATTTCTTTGTGCGATGCAGTTTTGTAAGCTGTCTTAAGGAATAAACTAACTTGTATTTTAAACTGAAATGTATTGTATGTAAAGATGCTGATCGAGCAAGAAAGCACGGAATGGAGGAATATATTTCTGCTGATCCTTGCAAGTTCGACCATCACTCGATGTTCAAATATCTACAAACGTTAACACTAGATTTTCGTCTAAATGATCCTTACTGCTCCTTGGTAAATTTCATTCATTAAGCATACCTAGGTTGGGCTCTGGCAACTGGCACCCAAGAAAAAGTGTCCAAGTTTCAAGGTTTTGTCAAGGGCTATAACTTTGTCCTTAACCATTTTTCGATAAATATTTTCTGTCCAACCGATGGGTTGGACTGAACATTTTGCCGGAGTGCCAGTTGGCAGAGCCCAACCCATACCTTTGACTTCTTAGTATGTTGCATTAGGATTAATGAAATCATAACATGCTATGCAAAAACGAAGAAAAGATGTTATATTATTATGTTTCAGGGATGGTTCAGTCCAGGCCAAGTTTTCGTGTTAGATGAGTATTGCGCTCGATATGGGGCTCGTGGATGTTACCGGCATTTAGTATATCTTGGTGACTTACTGGACAGAGCAGAGAGAGGACTAATGATAGATCCAACTCTTATTCATTACTCTTTTGCTTTCTGTGCGTCCCATGTTCACGGCAACAGGTTAGACATGTATGAATTAATTTATTCTGTCGAACTTTCTTATCTGCTCTCTAATGAATGAATGATGGTTCTCTGATGTGGCTTGTCAACGTCTTGGCTGTATGACACTCAAACTATTCTTATCCCTTCTAGCATAATATGCCTATTGCAGACTGAACTTTAAATTTCGTAAATCACTGTATAATGACCGCCTGGTTGTACTACGACTTACTAGCATTACTGTACTAAGATTGTTTGTAATATAAGCTTACACATTACCATTTTATCCGTATTGTATCAAACTATCACATAAAATATATTGTGTGGAAAGACAACAAAACTGACAAGAATCAACTGTACTCAATGCGTGTAACATTATGGTTTGTAATAATTCTCGATCACTTCTGAATTGAGTACCTATTGGATCCTCGTTTTGCCTTGTGCACTCAATTCCTATGCAGTGTAGATCCTTAGTTTCATTCTTAAAGGTTGAAATTGCGTCTTTTCCTTAGCCTTTGTTGACTTCACTTTTATGTCGAATTGCATGCCTTTTGGTAATTCGTCATAAAATGATTATTCCATGACTGGAATATCTACTTTCTTTGCTTTCACAAATGTTAATTTGGCTGAGTCAAAACTGTACGCTTTAGGCCAATGCTGTCAATGCATTTGACGTCAGAGTTTTTGAGTTCTGAAATTCTTCAACTTGAGAAGATTACAGGCCTTAAGAGTGGAGACCCCTGAAACTGATAATAATGACTGATTGTCGAATTTTACTAACAAAAGAGGTTTCTGTGTGTGAATTTATTGAAGCTTATGTTTATCATTATTTCAAATATCATGCGATTTTTCAAAACTTTTTCTTGTTTGGAACATACAAATTTGTTGATAATTTTTGTGTTCCATCTACATAACCAAATTGGAAGTGATGGTTTAAGACCGTATTCATGGATTTTTTAAGCGTTTTTACCCTTCCGAAGGCCGGTGGTTATCAGTCCGTCTGTCTCTCTGTCACTTTAAGTATTAACAAATTTGGTACACATCACCTTTTTAGGTCAATCTAGAAGTTAAGTTCAAAGATGGGACCAATAGGTGAAAGGTCAAGGTCAAATGATCGTCGTTATAGAAGAAACGTTATACATAATGCACCGTAACTTTGGACTGCCTGAATAAATGTCGACCGAATTTAGCTCGTCGTATAGGAGAATGAATGGACATACACAAGTTTGGACACAGTGCAGAGTGGTAGACGGACGTGATGTTTGATACATGATCACAGAATTCCCTGTACTTCCAACTTTTTGCCGTACTTCCCAATTTTTCATTGAATTACCTACACTTCGAATTGTTTTCCATACTTCTTAATATTTTTCATGTTTCCTAATTTTTTTATTGGATTCCCTGTACTTCCAAATTTTTTCCATACTTCTTAATTTTTTTTCACTGAGTTTCCAGTGCTTTTAAAATTGTTACCATACTTTCTAACAATTTTCATTACATTTTTTATGCTTTAATTTTTTTTAGGATTTTAACCACGAACACGTTTTGTGAATTAATATTAGTTTCTACGACTGCCGGTGACGAAGTACGGATTTTTTACTTTCATTTGCAGAAAGTGACACATTGGAGCAGATGAGCTCTGGAGCTAAATCCAGTCCAAATTAAGTTTTTGATAGTAATACATATATATGTACTTCCAATTTTTTACACATTTACAATTTGTGGATTCTTTGGAGATAAGGTAGGTTGCTACGTATTCAAGTTTCCTTGAAGCACAATTTGTCAAGAGTTGCACGTATTTATCAATACTATAATAATCTATTGCGGGATTATCAGTTGATTAATAACAATTCATTAGTAATTTATAGTAAATGAAGTTATATTATTTGCTACGTGCGTAGACTGGGTGGTGAAGGGTGGTCTGTGTTTCTTTGGAGTATGCAATGGGAAGAATCTCTAAAATGTATTCAATCCTGACTGTGGGGATTTCAATCATAAATTTACACATGGTATCCAGAAACAAATACAATTTCTTCTTAATTTAACTTACTAAACTTAATACCCTGAAAATAAAGGTAAATGTTATAGTAATTTTAATGGGGTCAGTCTGTCCGACGACACAAAACATTGCGGATAAAATATGTGGGCTTTGAAATTCAAGATTTTTGTACACTATTGATCAAAAAGTTTCAATGTGTGCCTAAAAGGTAATTGTAAATCTTAGATATTTTACTCATGAAATATCTAGATGTGTGAGTAATAACTAATGACTACGTGGTCGTTATATCTCAAAGATTTTTTTTAAAGCCGATAAGGTTTTACACATTAGCTATAAATGGGCATATTTTGTTGTTTTATTCACTTGTTCAAATTTCCAATAATAAAGTTTCATTATTCAGACCGGATGGAGTTGGAACGGTAACTCATGACGAAAAGGAAAAATTTCAAGAAATAAAGGAACGGCTGCGAATTCTTCTTGAGAATCAGATTACTAACTTTCGTTATTGTTTTCCCTTCGGACGTCCTGAAGGAGCATTAAAAGCTACGTTATCGCTTCTAGAAAGAGTAAGGATGACGCTGTTGATATTTGCATTAAGCTTATGAAAGAAACATCTAACACTTTTTTTTTATTGTATAGGTTTTGATGAAAGATATAGTGACTCCAGTTCCTCCTGAAGAAACACGAACTGTCATAAAGAAGTGCCTAGAAAGTGCAGCTCTGGTCAATTATACTCAGCTCTCCAATGAAGCAAAAATCGATGGTACTATTAGTTACAGTCAACTGATCTTAGTTATAATCTCTTTGCGAGCTGCCACCTAATAACGACAAAACATTGGTCTTTTTAAACAATTTGTTCTTATATTCCCAGGTTTTAGAGATTTACTTTTTCAAAATATGCTTCGTATTTGATCGCCTCAAATAGATTACTTATTCAAGCGGATATTTGTGTAGAAATCCAGGATATAATCTCCAATAGAGTTCCCAAAATATCTCTGTCGTGCTTGTGTGTGTACGTGCATGTGTTCATGCTTGTGCGGCTAATCAATCTAAAGTCATTATTAAACTTCACATAATTAGAAAATTAATAATCTAGAAATATAATTTGAAGGATTAGACAGTTCCTGTCTAATGATCACATGAAGTTGACAAGATAACTTTTGGGTATTTGTATTACTTATGTAGGTATATCGTTATACAATGACAATTACTGCATATTATTGCATTGCAATTGCAAGTTGAAATGCTTACTAGAAAGAAGCAATGAAATTATAAAGGTCATGATAAACTGCTGCTGAGTAGTGGAGCAGCCGCAACAAAGAAATGAGTTCTTCGAGAACAACTTATCCTAAAAATGTTTGCCGAAACCTTGCCAGAAATCAAAATAATACAGTAATTTTATTAGGAACTTTATTTTGTACTCAACGTGGGATTCACGCTATTCTTCTGTGGACTTTTCCTCTATAAGACTATTCCTCTGAGACTTTTCCTCTGAAAGACTTTTCTCCTGAGACATTTCCTCTGAATGACTTTTCTCCTGAAACTATTCCTCTGCAAAAGCGATTCAAATCTCAAAAATATTAGGACCGTTAGCGTTACCCATTAGCCACCACGTGGAGGTAGTTCTATGCTTGTCTTATAGCCAACTCGAGAGCTTTTATCATGAAGGTATAGTCAGACTATCTTACCGAAATCAAAAGTCGACGTAGTACATTAATTGGTATTGCAAGCACGAGCTATGCTTATATCAGACTCGACTGGTAGGATATAGGCATAACTCGTGCTTACTATATGGTTATTGGCTACACAGACGTTGCATCGATGTCTGATTCTGGTAAGGTAATCATTCAATTTATATAGGTGCATACAATAGTGCAATACACATCAGGAGACATTGAAATACAATTTCTAGACAAATTCGACAACAGATAATTAGAAATATGTATTGAAAAATTAAATGCATTCTATCTAGCCCAGTTGTCAAGGTATGTTTCTGTGCTTCCAACGTTTTGTTTGCAGAGGTAAAGTTCACCTACAGAGGAATAGACCGCAGAGGAATAGTCTCTCCGAGGAAAGTCCACAGATGAATAGTCTCAGGAGAATTAGTCCGCTTACCGAAACACTTTAGGTGGTTTTTGAACTGAAATATTTGCTACAAGCTTCTGGACTATATTAAGCGTGTATTTAGTATTACATTTTTAGAAATACTTGTTTTGGTGAAATCGAAAGAGAGATAATCAACTGCTTTTATAGCAAAAGGTTGCCGCATAGACACGATATAATATAATCCTGAGTTTAAAAATATCAACTGATAATATGTAAGCTGGGTTAACGTGCATAAATTGTACATCCAATCTCCAAAATAATCTAAAAATAAAATGTGACGGAATTCCTGTGTACTTTGCATATGAATGTTGTTGGAAAATACGATTATTGAGGTTATGGCCGTTCTGGGTGGAGTAAATTTCTGTAGATATTTTTGCGTGTATTTTACCGTGTTAAACCTTAATTCCACTGATTTTTGAAACATAATGTTTTCTCTCCAATTTTCCTACGTAATTGAATAGTGTTGATGAACCATAACCTTCAATACGTGATGTTCGGAACTGTTTGGAACCTGCAGTGGAAATGAGGCTTTAGTATTTAGTGCAGTGCGAAAGCTATAGTCCTTTCTACGTTATACAGTCAATTGAAGCACACCTAGTTAGTATGGGGTAACCATTTGTTAAAAGTTAAACGAATGAAGTTGATTGATTTTTGAAATAAGTCTATAATTTTAATACGGAAATTACCCCGAATCAAGAATTAACCTAAGAAAAAAGTCAATTATACTACAAAATCCTGTTTCAATTTGACAATTGCCTAATCATACTTCTATTTCAATGAAAAGGATGTTTTTGAAAAGGGCATTTGCAATATGAGAGAACACGACTTTATTTACTTCTTCAGTTGGTTGGCCGAAGCACAGACCTACAATCTAAGATAATCAATCTTATCTGTTGAGTATCAATAACTCTTACATTTTCGTACTGTCAACGTAGAATTTACAACTGAGTTGTAGTAGACAAATGTTTCAAGTTCATGTACTCATAGGTTTTGTTCTATCTGCCTGGATTTGTTGTCATTATTTACGGATAGTTCGAATAAGTACCTTTGCCAAAAAGTACATCCAAGTATGAACAAAATGCTCTTTTGAGACACCTGTACTCACTGACGAACATATTAGGTGTACTTTAGTTCAGATATGCTTTTGTCGTGTGTACTTTTCTTCAAATATACTTAAACATTACTGCTACTATGAGATACGAATCTAATTGTCTCACTGAAACGTGAATATAATTTTTTTCTATTGGTGAATGGAGGAAGAGAATATGAAAATTAAGCTCGGAAAAGTTAGTGGGAGGTATAAAAGATAACGTTAGTTCTTCTTGAGTGGTGGTTCCAAGAGGGCGTTTAACAAACTATGTTTTAAATGTGTACTAATGCCAGATTTGTGTCTATTTTTTTGCTGGCAATGGCAGTACCTGTGCCGGTAGTTTCGGGTAAGATATTTAGAGTAAATTTTACATGAAAATAATATATGTGAGTATACAACAAAATGAATGAAAAGAAATTAAAAATAAATAAAATCTGCTAGTTCTTTGAACTTATTTTACGCTTCCTTCAGCACCGCCCCTACTGGCTGCAACTGCATAATCCCAGTTTTCACTATACTCAGTGTAATCGTAATTGAAATTCATAGATTTATATAAGTTTTCTGGTGACATTACAGAGGAATTGGATCCCGATGGCCAGGAGTTAGTTCCCAGCAGGAGACTAGAAGAGTTGATACATTTATCTGAACTATGTGTAGACTTGTTACAACAAAATGAAGATCACTACGCTGAGGTAATAATTTTGTATAAAAGTCTGTTTGTTTATAGTGTTACTTCATAGTATGTAAGTACATACATGGATACATAAACACATAAATATTATGCATATTCAATATTCATTCATAAAAGCAATAGTTGGAGGAGGTTAGCAGATGTATGTGTATGTATATGTTGATTGAAGTATTAGATTGATTAGACTGGGTAGATTACTAAAGCTGAAGTACTAAAATGCAGATGTTGATATGATAAAAACTGGTGATAAATCCAGATTTAATTGCCTTAAGATTAAGTTACGCACAGTTTGTTGCTACTGATGTTGTTGGCAATTGTTGTGATGACTCCTAACTGCAATTCCTTTTCTTAATCTTATTTCTCTTCATCTGTGAATGTCTCTGAGGTGTGAGTCTGACGTGTTGATCTTTTTCTCTGGTGCTTTGACTGTTCTATCTCGGTGGTGCCCCCCGTGCTGGCCATTTGGTTTCTCCTCTCCAATCAAATCGCAATCCATCCTTGTGTTCACTGTGCTCTTCGTGTTACAGGCTTTTCGTAAAGGGGTGAGTTTACATTCCATCATCTCATCACAATTCATTTCATTCACTGAACAGACTTAACACTCCAACAAAGCTTAACTATCGCTTTTATATCTCACTGCTTTCTCCCCTGCCAACATAGATAATAATAATTCTCCACATCTAGTGCTCATGTCCCCATTCTCGTCAATCTCTCACAACACATGGAATTTTGTAGTACACTTACCAGAGATTCTTGCTTTAAGCAGTACATATTCAGAAATATTTTTACTTGCAACTGAGAGGAAGTTGATCAACGTCTTTTTATGATTCAGTGTATATTTTCAAGATATATTCCTTTCATAGTCCAAGTGTGCAATGCCAATTACTATCCAAGACTCCAGACTCCAGAGGTATTGCACTGTGTGGGCTGATATAGACTTTAACTTTACTTTTAATATCAGAAGTTAAAAGATTTTTTCCCCTTAGGTACATAAGCACCCCGTAACGAAATTGTGGACAAATGCCATTTACTCATATTTATAGAGGACAAATAAAACAGTTCCTTTGTAGTGCTATAATAGTTTGTCCTCTTTGAGACCCTGCATGCAGCTTAGATTTTTACGTGCTGTACAAGGCTACGTATATAGACTCAAAAACTGTCATATTGACATTACACTGGTAGAGATCTCCAAAGTTGGTCAACTAAACAAAGACTTTAAATTAATATTTACCAGAAAGTTACTCACAGTTTTAACTCAGCCTCCTGAACAACGTTTCAGTCACCCTGATGTAACCAGGGTTGGGTGATTAATTTAGTTGTTGGAAGACTTAATTAATCCGATTAGGAATTAATTACTCTATATCCTTAATACAGAAAAGAAAATTTGGTAGGAATTAACCCAAAATTAATCTTCATTTGTCAATTTCAATCTAAATCGCAATTCGTAATTTGAAAAGTTAATCCTTAATGTACGAAAAAAAACTTAATCACCCAACACTGCCTGAAAGACTTGTCGAACCGTTTTACCACTAAAGGTCACCCAGCTGTAGCTGGGTAAAGAATGGATATTAGCCAAATTGTCATGAAACTACCCTCACAGAAATTGACAACCTGGGCAATTTTTTAAAGAATACTATCAAAGAATTTTATCTCGTCTTTTTACCACTGTAGTTCATTCAATAATGGCTGCACAAAAGTGCATTTCAGTGGGCAAATGGTGCTGGAAAATTCTTCAAGAATGATTGAAATATTATCTACCTATTCAGGATGTCAAGTTCTAATGTGAAGTTTCATGTAAATCTGACTCAAAGGTATTTTTATCAGCCGTTATTGGGTGACCTCCAGTGGTCAGACGGTCAACGGTAGTACGAGAGTCTTACAAGTGTAGATAACTGAAATATTATTCAGGAAGGCGTTCTTTCTGTGTGTGAAGTTACAAGTCCTGTTTGAGTCAATCAACTTTGGAAACCAGTAGCTGTCAAATGCCGTGGTGAAAGTTTATGAGGATAAATATAACGTTGTTACGTCAAAATCTAGTTGTATGCAAATTTGCTGTCAAATATTACCGAAAGGTATTTCCCTGCACTTAGTGTACGGGGTCCTCAAACTTAACAGAGAGGATTTCATAAGTTGACGATGAAATTGACTTTTTGAGAATAGTTCATTATTTACCCAAAGAGTATACAAGGTACTGCCCATATTATAGGAAAGTGCAAGTCTGGGGATATTTCCAATTCTAATTATTTTGTCTGTCTGGTTTTTACGAATATCTCATGATGATTTCCTTTTGTGACTGGTTATCCCGTTCATTTGATTTTAGTACACTATCAGAATGTTGGTGAAAATAAAAGGTGACAGCTAGGATTCATGTAATTTCTATCGTGCAAGGTCATGCAAGATCATACATGACGAGGTTACGGCAACCTAACTACAAGCAAACTCTCTATTCCAGCTTTCAAACGTTAGAAATAAAAAGCCTTATATCCCCGTTACTATCTTTCCAAACTTGCTCATGTGATACATCATTTTAAAGGTCTCGAAGAGTAGTGTTCAATGCAAATTGATTTCATTCGATGTGACCTTCAGGTAATTTAGTTTTATGGGGTTTGACTTCTGTGGATTTTGCTTAAACTTTGTTGGGAAGTTCATCTTTTTATTATGACATATGACAATATTATATTTAATATGACAGGATATAAGTACTTCGGTGTAACTTATATCCTGAACAATGCTTAATATGACGCAAATAATGTACCATATCTCATCTGACTCTCAGAGTCAACGAAGGTCGCCTATAGAAACAAGTGCCTTGGCTAAAAATTGGTAAATGGTCATTAAATGTTTCTAAAAGTGACGTTTGGTAACCTCTAGAGGTCAGATTGTATGGTACATTATTTGAGGCATATGAATAATTGTTTACGATGTTAAGTTTAGCCAATTCAGACATGGGGCTATTTTGCCATACTTTATGGGAGGGTTACTTTGTACTTCAAATTACAGATACAGTATTTCTGAAATGTAATTGATTACAAATTACAAATTACAGTATTTCTAAACATGTGATTAATTA
>JAAXYV010000093.1:0-10909 GCA_036851875.1 Novacerus sp. FZ-2019
TATATACAAACCATGAAGATTTATATTCCATATGAAAAAGTAACTTACAAGAAACAAAGCATAAAACAAGCCAACGATTTCAAGAATAACAGAAAATTTGTAAAGAGTATATGTGCTAAAAACATTGCAGGAAACAATACATAGTAGCTATTTTATATCAATGGAAGATCAGATTTGTAATACAAAGAGTCATATTAGTTACAGTTTCAAATACAGGTATGCAAAATTATCTTAGTTCTTCTCACCAACTTCACTATAGATACTGACCCTATTAAATTAGGCTGAAGTTAAATATAAAAATTAAAATACCTTTCAAATACCCTTACTTAATAGTGTTGTACAGCAAGACACCTTCGCTGCGGATATTAATTCAAAACTCAATAGGAAGTGTGCAATACTTTAACTGGACTACGACATGTGAATTTTCTCATTACTCGCTTATCTCAAAGTTACAGCTGATATGGAAGTGTAATTGGAAAATTCCAGGATTGATTGATTACATGTGAACTGACCTTAAATACTAAATAGATTCAGTCATGTAGTAAAAATAATGATTGTACAATGGTAGCATAAAGTCATAATGTCAACTGGGTGGTATGGATGGATATCACTTGTACGTATTCACATCACCGAAAGTTGAACTATTAATTAATCACATTGCCCACTGCTCCAGCAAGCTAAAATTTGTTTAAACGTCAATATTTTGTAGTTCATCACTTTTATTGTTGAATTTGAAACTTGATAGTAAAGATGGGTGGTTGGGTCTCAAATTTGAGGGTGAATGAAGAAGACGAGGAGGAGAAAAAAATACAGGAATATGAAAAGGAAATAGCGATAAATCCTTTGGGTTATGGGTTTCAAGGTACGTAAGATAAAAAGTATTTTCCATCCTCCAAAGTTTGTTCGAATTAATCATTTTTACTACCAACAGTCATTGTCTTTCCATCCAATTTATATGAATTATTTCATCAATTCATTTTAATTGAGACGATAAGCGTAAAGCTTTCTACTAGATTACCTAAAGATAGTCAGCAATCATTAAGTTAAAAATAAACAGCCATTTATTAGAGAGAGTATGTTTATAGGAATCAAGTTTTGATTCAGATAAATATATGCATTCCACATACATTAGTCTATTTTGAAGAATCAAAATCTATACATATAATAGGTACACATGGTCACTCTGAGGATTAACTTGAAGTATACAGCTCATGATAACAATCGTTAATGTCACGTATATCCTAAGTTGTATCCTTGCAGTAACTAGTTACAATGAATGACAATGACAAATAAGGATTATTGAGGATTAAGGCAAAAATTCATCACTCAATACCGTCGAAATTCATTAGCCATCATAAACCCATTATTGACCCACGACCCAGTTCATATAGACGACTATTCATTTTTGTGATCCATTGATTTATAATTATCGAGTCGTGCAGTATGTGGAAAGGTGATTTAGATACTTTCAGGGTGAACTTCTGTGGACTCTTCTCAATTACAGTTATTTCAGAGAAAAACTAAAAAAGTTTGATTTGATGTACAGAGACGCCGGATAAGAAAGAAATAAAGTGGTGGCAGTGGCTGATTTATGAGATGAAGGCCCGAATTGTCTACGCGGTTATATTAGCAGTTCTATTAGGTCTCGGAATCCCCCTTTTGTACCACTTAGTCATCCGTGACAAGAAAACCGAAAACACAATTTACGGAAGTTGCTTAATCTACGAGGAAGTTAGGTATGTATAATATATTAAACTAATACTATGGGTCGGTGTCCTCCAAGCATTTCTAATGTAATTCACGTCTCTGTCCACACTCAAAATTATCAAGGGCTTGAAGAGACGAAATTACGAAAACCTTATGTGTGACACTTATACAGTTTTAATTTTATTCTCCATTATAAGGTTTGAATGCTTGATTAACAACGTAAACATCACAACCGAAACGGATTGCATACAGGCAAAGTGTTGCTGGGAGAATAACGCAACCCTACCGTTTCGGTGCTACCATTCCTTTCCTTCAGCGTATCAGTACACAGTGTTGAATGTCGATAGTTCTCAGCCAACAGTTGAACTAAATATCGAGCCAAACGATGAGAAGATGCGCCGCTTGACAGCTAAGTTAGAATGGATTAATGGACGTTTATCAATTAATTTTTCTCCGTCGGAACAAGATGTATTAAAAAATCGGAGTCTCAATGGAACCAGTCAAACAAACTTTTTAATTTCTAACGAGGAATTAACTGTTGACTATGCTGACAAAGACAAGTACTTTTTTATACGAGTCTGGCGTACTAATACAAACGAAACCATTTTTGATACCCGTCTAGCCCCTATTATAGCACCTAAGAGTAATGAGTCCATATCTTTTGCTACCCAGCTTTCAACTAGATACTTTTACGGATTAAAAGGTACGTTACCTATTAAGTATCACAATGAGTGCATTGGTATTACATTATTAGATTTTTCTCTTGCCAAAATAGTATCTTCCACTTTAACAGTTTAAAGATAAATTTCGTAAAGTCGGATTTTATAAAAATTCTGGTGTCACAATTTTACAAAGAGTATAATTATTAATTCAATTAAATTGTAACATTGCTTATTTATTTTTCGACCGAAGTATTTTTTAATATCATCAGAGTGGTTGTAAACTAACAGGTCGAACATAAACTAAATTTAATAAAAACTTGTGTTTTGGTTTGAGTAGTTTTATCCTTCGTGGTGGGTTTAACCGAGGTGGAAAAACTAGATTTTGCATTTTAGTTTGCGCTAATTGGGTTTAGAAAAATTAAGCCATGTTTCTCAATCCAGGTGGTCAGGGTATATCATCTCCTGAAACCATTACATACGGGGTTGTAAATGGATTTGAAAATGCTGAACTTCCTTTTTATATGGCTATGGAACCATCTGGAAACTGGCATGCCGTTGTACTGAATACTTTCTCTCCTTTCCTGGTCCAAGTTGTAAATTTTCCTGGAATCATGTTTCACATTGAGCGCGAGACATCCATCAATCTCAATTTTTTCATTGGACCGAGCAAAGAGCAAGTTTTATCTCAGCTCCATGCATATGTTAGATCTTTTTTTAATTCCTTTCTTGCAAATTAAATGTAAATAAATATTGAGAAGCGAAGGTATAAAAAATTTATAACACAGATTGAACAATTTCTTTTCAGATACAATCCGAAACAAATAGAACCCCATACATGCCACCATATTGGGGCCTCGGATTACATTTATGTAGGAAATCGGAAAATGGAACCGAAGCAATGGAGCAAATTTTAGACTTAAACCGAGAGGATGATAGCGGTGAAGGAATCGGAGTGCCGTACGATTCAGACTGCATTGATGAAGATCTACGAACGCCATTTTTGCTAGACGAAGAAAATTTTTCGAATGTAAATGAAATAGAAGAGTACGTCAGAGTACAAAAAAAAAGGCGGATAGTCCTGACTCAA
Organism: Novacerus sp. FZ-2019; assembly: GCA_036851875.1. Taxonomy (NCBI): domain Eukaryota; kingdom Metazoa; phylum Arthropoda; class Collembola; order Entomobryomorpha; family Tomoceridae; genus Novacerus; species Novacerus sp. FZ-2019. The sequence goes on from JAAXYV010000093.1 coordinate 3,457, forward strand.
AAGCTTGCTATTCCAGAAAATCAAACGTCCGATCAAAGTGGTGCATTAATAATGGTACAAAAGGAGGACTCAATTGATCCGTTCACAGGTTTCATGAACAATCAATTCGTGTACTATCCAAATTTATTGGATGTGGATTCAACCAACTGGTTAGAACAGCAGTTGTTGGATTTTGCGAATATCAATTTCAGTGGAGTAGCTTTGGTAGACAATTTCCCAAAAAACGAGGAAATAAATGGAAGTTGTGGGTCTGCGAACACTAGAATCCAGCATCTGTTTATTCAGTCTGCCTCAATATCTGGGAATGAGACTTGGGGCTCGGTGTGTCCAAACCCGAATGTTATTCATCAGAATACAGGAGAAAAGGATGATACACAATCACATCTTGACGTTCATAATATTTACGGACAACGAGGACTGTTAAAAATAGGTGATATAGTGTGGGAGTATATTAACCGAACACAACAACGTGACGAAAGAATCTCGCTTTCTGGCTCCTCACTATGGACAGAGTCATTATCATACGGAGGCTATAATGGAATGGAAGTCCCATTTACATGGGTTGGACTAAGAGAAAGTTTGGCACAAATTTTACGCCATTTTATACTATTTCCATTTGCTGGAACCCCAATTTGTGGCTCACATGTCCCGTCTAACAACTGGGAATTCAACGACGATCTTTGTCTAAGATGGTTTCAGCTGGGACTAATACTTCCGTTAGCTCGTAACACTTATGGGTACGTAACCTTCTTCAACACTTGCATTCGTATGGATTTTGCAAAAATTGTTGTCATTGCAAATTTGCAAAAATTTCTGCAGGGTAGATAATTTATCCAGAGGACCTCTGGATTTCAATTCACAATACCAGAGTTACCTTATTGACAACATTAAGGATAGGTATGCATACATTCCTTACTACTACACGCTTTTCTCCGAATATCAGAAAACATTTGTACCCCCTGTCCGACCTATGTCATATGAATTTGACGGAGAAGATGATCGGAATGTAACATTTAGTCTTGCCGATCAGTTCATGATTGGGTCAGCAATAATGGCAGCTCCAATACTATCTTCAGGTAATAATTGAACCTCAATAAGCACGCAGGACGAATAAGTGAATAAATAAATTGAATTCGATTATAACATATACAAGATTTTTCTGGCAATAGATGTAAATAGAAGAGCCTACTTCCCAGCCGGACAGTGGTTCGATATGGGAGGTAATAAAGCGTGGGACAACGAAATCGGACAATTTTCAGAGCTATCCGGACACATCAGTCAAACCCCTCTGTTCCTTCGAGCTGGATACATAATTCCAACTTTGGTATGTATAAACTGAAAAACAAACATGAGTACAAACTCAATAAACAAGTTTTTTTTCAGGTAAGTACTAATAATAAATTTATCGTTTACTTACCCGCAGCGACAGCCCTTAGGAAATACAGCTGAGGAATCACGAATTGGAAACTACACTATTTTAGTAGCAAGTAAACCTGAGAATAATATAGAGTCCCATTCAGTGGGTTCTCTTTTCATAGACAATGGCATTTCCAGGAATACAGAGGACAATTACAATTTAGTGGAGTTTACATATTCCGCAACACAAGGTTCTGCGAACTTTACCTTCAATTCCATTTGCAAAATGACCGCCACTACGGAAATCTCCACGATTATCGATGAAATACAAATTTTTGGATTCATACCGACTGAACAAATTAATGTCAGCATAACATATTATCCTGTTAATATGCCCGGTACGTTTGAATGGAAAGTTGAAGAGACTAATGTACTACGAATATTTTATTTAAACCTGGACTGGTGCCTATTTCCAAATGTTACAATAGCAATACTCAAAACAGATGGAATTGATTAAAAGTACGAAACAAATAATATTCAACAGACTGATTCTTTATAAGTAGGGGATTGTTAGAAGGTATATTTATGTTCAAATTATCGAATTACATTGTCAAAGTTTATTATATGTTGATAGTGTATATTATGTAAGTTTCCATTAAGGAAAAAATCTTTACGCCAAGCTGAAGAATAATAATATGATGAAGTTTAACATATTTCCATACACCTCAACCTAGTTACGAATTATATATTCCACACTGCATCAATCATAACTGCCAAATACTTTTCAATCAACAAGGTATATTCAAGTTATGTCTGTAAATTGATGAATAACGCAAAGCCAGTCAATATCATTCAGCGCAAACTGATCTGTGACGCTTAAAATGTTAACAACGTCTTTTTGTATTAAAAATATGGGCTTAATCTATACTACTCAACTACATCCTCATTCCACTTGCTCACCTAACATAAGAAGTATGTTTTTCAACCAACGTAACCATGAAACTTGTACGACACCACCGCGTAATTAGATTGAACATTTATAACTTGAAAGCAGCGTTACTAAAAACGTGAATAATACACACACATTGTATTGGTACAATAAAGAGTGCATATAATTAATTTTTTGTATACTTTACGTATACTTACTTCATACATGTCTATACGTTGTTTGTTTTCCTCCTTTTTTCTTAACTATACTCAAGTAAATAGTTCCCAAAACCAAAAAATGGGAGAGAGTCATCCGAATCAATTTACTTCACACTTATGAATCTATCCTGGTATGCCTTACCATAGTATAGTACATACAAATATTCAACTATCATAACAGGTAAGACAATCTTTCATCAAATACATACTACTACACCCAATCTATTCTAACATTATTACCAAACCAACTTAAATACCAAATAATAATAATAACTGTATTTTTAACAACATAAATCTGAGTTACATTACATTCGAATGAATTCTTACTTTAAACAATGCCTAATATTGACTGCCTGATTTTGTCTTGTAAATTTTGGATCAATTCATAAACTCGTGGTGGAACATCCCAAGAGAGAGAATCATTAGAGGATAAAAGTAAGGCGACACCCAAAGACACAGCCATACCACAAGAAAGAAATGCAGCACGAGCCACACCTCTGTATGTCAGTCGCCTTGCTCTTTTCCTTTTAGATTCAATTTTCCCTTGGACTTTTTTTAATGTTCCACCGTTAATTTCCTCAATATTCGGAAGCTCCCCCAACAATTTTGCTTCATGTAATCCATTTCTTCTGTCGTATTTGTCCACTCGTCCCTCTTTAACGCGCATATGTAACTCTGTAAGTCGGGCTTCCGACATACGAGTCAGTCGCATTGTGCTTGGTCGAGAACTCAGTCTACGAGACCGTGGTAGGTCGTCCTACATACAGAAAACCAAATTAATTACAAATGAAAACCAGCAACAACATTGGACTTTGACATTAGTCACAGATTGAGCAAATATCTCAATAGTTTAACTAAATGACTTGAAGCGACCTTTCAATCAATTTTTCATGCGTAATTTAATGAGTCTATTATATTACGTCTTACAGTTTGAGTAACAGGGAAAATAAAATTTGCACACAAAGATAAAAATAGCAATAGTTTGCACGCTTGGTTTTTTTAAGTTTAAGGTTAACCAAGCGTATGCTGAATAAAATAATTGGGGAGAGAATAAGTAATGCAGCCGATCAATTAAAATTATCAGACAACAGAATATTAATTCTAATAAGTTTCAAGAAATGACTTTTAATTTCAGTTCCCTAAATAACAAAAATATGGACACCATGCATTGTACCATCAGCTACACATTATCTTCCAGAGTAATGTAGCTGAATGCTTTAATCGAACAATGATATTAGTATTACAAAATAAGGGCTTTCAAGCGAGGAAAAGCAAAGCAAGAAAACCTTCTAATATGCAATGGAACGGTAGATAAACCTATACAGAACTACCTAGCATTACTGCATTAATGGGAAACATAAATAGTTTTGTAAATTGACAGTGTACCTCGGCTTATTGGTAAATCGGCGGCTGGCTCGGACACCAGCATTCCGGTTCGAGTCCATGTAACGCTGAGTTTGCTTACGTTCAACACGCAACTCTGCCTGCGGCCGCTCTCGTAACTTCACCCCGTTCAACACCCAATGAATATTATTAGTTTACATTTCACAAAGTTTGGCTACAAATTATCCTCCAGTTAAAATACGCAAATTTTACATTAGTGATAAGGAAACTAAATTATAAAGGTTGATTGAAAATATTTCGCTAAAGCAGTTTATTTATTAGATTTGATATTACAAACATATTATACTATAAGCTGAAATCTTTTAGGTTAAGATTTTTAATGCAAATGACGTATACATAAACTCCATTAATATACTCTAAACTACTGTGATACACAAGTAAGTTAAAGTTTATAGTAAGCCCAAAAAGCTGATAACGGTTAAGTTTTGCTTATTTTAATATTTGCCAGGAGACTTGTCAATTCCACGGTGTACAAAACAAGTTTAATTATAAGGTTAATAAGCAATTACAACAACGATGTGATGAAACTATATTGCACGTATGAATCAAGAAGCAGTCACCCAATCCAATATATTTATTTACCTAATATGTAATAAAGACTTCTGGTGTTTAAGTTCACGTTGCCTTTCACGTGAACTTTACAATAGGAAAAGCATTTTTGTATAAAACTACAGAACTATTCAACAATGTATTATTTTATCATACAGATGCATAGATGTTTTCATGATTCTTATTGACACTGTTACTACAGAATAATATGTGCAGATCACATCAGCCAGACTACCTTGTGCATTTCAAGTATTCACAGTATATGAATTTATGAGTAATACCTTCAAGTTTGTTCAAAAATAGTCTACAGTAATGTTATCACAGCTAATCTGTAAAGAACTAGCTTCCTCCAAAGATATAGTTTAGTTAGTAATCCGGACGAGACTTGTCTAAATAGCTGGTTACTAACACTGTTAGGTTTGTTAAACATTATCTTTTGTTCCAGGCATACTTAGAGGCTTTCCCTCCTGTAGAAATAACTTACTACACCCAAAACATGAATGCATGAATGTGTACTTTTATTCCGTTCCGAAAAGACCTACATAATATTCTTAAACCATCCATACCATTGTATGCATTAATCTGACTCTGACAAGCAAACTACGCCACCAGTTTTACAAATAATTGTATAGGAACCAACAAAAACGAAACTTGTAACAATTCAAATTGCAAAAAAATAACACAAACAACATAGATACAGCAGTGCTATTAAAATTCCCTGGTAAGCTGATGCGTCCCAAGAATTATACTTAGAGCGTCTATCAGATATACGCAAAGCAATTGAAAGGACGGTTAAAAATAATACAAGGAATAATTTTGTGACCATCAAAGCCCTTGGAGGTATAAAATGTTCCACAAAAAATATTAATTTACGTTTTCCAGCTTAGCCATAAAAGCATCCACTATTTCCGCACACTGGAGGTTCTCTTCAGGTTCCCAAGTAGCTACAAAAAAGCAATAATTTGTGAATTTCTGTCATTATGTATATGAAAATATATTGAAAAAACATTTCACCTTCGCCTTTAGAAAATCCCTTCCATTTAATCAAAAACTCTCTTTTCCCACCTTTTAGGAACTGCACTTCCAGAATTTTATCAACCTGCTCGAACAAATTTAATTTCTCCATTCAAAAAATGTCTTAAAAAATTACTACACATTGTATTTATTGTACACGAACAAATTTAATTTCTCCATTCAAAAAATGTCTTAAAAAATTACTACACATTGTATTTATTGTACACGAACCTCGTATTCGGTCTCATCTTCTGACTCCGACCCATCTGCGTCCTTTTCAGGAGCAGATGGCTTAGCAGGAGGCTTCTTACCCTTTTTGGCAGCCTTACCACCTTTCTTTTTCGCTGTCTTTGGACGTCCTCTTTTCTGTGCCGGTTCTTCGGCATCAAGATCATCATCAGCATCGACCTTTTTAGATGCTGACTCTTCCTCAGATTCATCGCTCTTGTCTTGCTCAATCTTTTTGGATTGCCCACGACCTTTCTTTGTCGTCGGTTCTTCGTCCTCTTCATTTTCACTGTCTGCATTCTTTTTTCCCTTTGATTTAGGTCTTCCACCTCTGCCTTTTTTGGCGGGTTCATCCTCACCATCAGCTTTCGCCTTGGACCGCCCTCGACCTTTCTTTGGAGCAGGTTCGTCGTCACTACCACTTTCATCAGGTTTTGCCTTCGCATTTGAACGACCACGACCCTTCCTTGGAGCGGGCTCTTCTGCTTCACTACCACTATCATCAGCCTTAGATTTTGGCTTAGCCCGACCTTTTTTGGCAACAGGCTCTTCTCCATCACTACCGCTTTCCTCAGCTTTTGGCTTTGGACGACCACGTCCCTTCTTTGCCGCAGGTTCCTCGTCTTCACTGTCACTGCCATCAGCCTTTGATTTTGGCCTACCTCGGCCTTTCTTTGCTGACTTTTCATCTAAGTCACTGCTTTCCTCATCGTCTTTATTTGACTTAGTATTCTTTGCGGAAGTACTAGACGTACTTTTGTTCCCGACTTCAGATCCATTCTCCGATCCAACCTCTTCTCCTTCCGATACATCGTCTTTGGGCTCCTTATCTTCCGATTTGCCATTTTCTTCCTGTTTGGTGCGATTCAACATTCGCTTTTTCGGCGCCGCCGTTGACTTTCCCATTTTAATTCTATAAAATTATACCAGAAAGAATTTTATTAGACGAATGTAATTAAAAACATTAATCAGTTTTATTGGGTGGCCTGTAATCTAAATACTTATACAAGGCTAAATTATTATCTATTTGCATTAATTGTAAGATAAATCTTCAACTTAACTGAAGAAGTCATGATTAACCTCATTGCTCTCAAATACGCCACTGTTGACTATTGGCTTATCATAGCGACAGTAATCTGAGACCATACACGCCAGAGTGGGGTACCACATAAAACAAATTTCACAAGTTCATATACACCACTGGCGCATCGTAGCAACAGTATTTCCGACCATAATAATAAATGAACCAAAGTGGCATACTATATTAAACAACTTTCATGGTCCAAGTGAACCATTGTGGTGTATCAAAAAAATTTGCTGATTTTGAAACTAACAATTATCTAAGATATATTTAGCAGTTATCAAGAATGACAACGAAAGGATAGATTTGGAGTTCCTCATGAATGAAGAATCAACAGACGAAATGTTGACTGGGTAAATCATTTGTAACTCGGGGAAAATAACTCGGGCTGAAGCTTTAACTGCGGTCGACAGTAGCAATAGTAGTGAGCAGCCCAGAAAATGCTGTAGGAAAATAAGACCTGAAAATTGAAGGAAAAACGGACTCTCTGCTAATTAAAATAAAAATAGGGGATAAGGAGATCAAGAAAGTTAACAAGTGCAAACTATTAGGAGTTACAATAAATAACGAAGGAAGTTGGGGAGAGAATATCGAGGAAATAATTAAGAAGGCGAGCAACAAATTGTATATTTTACGGAAATTAAAATTGCATGGCTTAAATAGAAAACAATTAGT
>JAAXYV010000094.1:0-16196 GCA_036851875.1 Novacerus sp. FZ-2019
ATCATAAATATGAAATATACATAAACATAAGCTGAATGCCAAACATCAAAGGAGGAAGCATGAATATGCAAGCACCTAATTATTAAGCCTATTATGTTCTTGCCCGAAATGTTGAATTCACCCAGGCATAGGCAGGGCATCAAAAGCTTTTGATAAATAGTGCACAGAGTAGAAATAGTAGTTTATTTCTACTCTGTGATAAATAGTGTAGAGTTCTTTTCTTAGGTCGGTTTGGTGGGTGGTATACATAACTAAAACTAAAAGTCGCATTTGTAATGATTGCCAAGTTTTTAATTATATTTATTGATATCATCGCCCATCGGATTGGAATCATGAGGTATATCCACACGACAGGATTATGATATGATAGCAGCTGGATATAGTAGATCCACCTAAAAAGTCATGGTAAATAAAAATACTTCTAGAGGTATAAAATTGAACAGTGTTTGTGGCGATCTCTACATGCGAATTTCTGAAAGAGAGATTCCGTGATGAATGAGAGAAGTAAGAGGGCCATGGCTACTTTTCATTTTCCACATGATCCTCGGATTCTTGACACTTCTTGATGACTTGTACTTGTGTTGTGTAGTAGTATGTGAATGTGACCGTACTGTGAATGTGAATAGTGAGTGTGTGAATGAGTTGTTCATCCATTCATCCTGCTAAACCTGATTTTATTTTATCTTGCTATAAACATTCAACATTTGGTGGTGTATTACGGTTCTTTATTGAATTATCAATATTATCATTCAGTTCCTAATTACATACCTCTGGAGAGGAAGAATAGAGAATTTATATTGTGAGTTCAAAAATGTTTTGTTGAATAAAAGTTGAATTTGTTTTGTACTTTACAAAGAATTGTTTTTATATGTAGAATATCCTTCATTCGATCTTCGACATTTGCATTGATTGATGATTAACTTACGTCGACGGTTGATTGTCCATGTCTGAATCCGCCTGAACTAATTCAATCACCAATAAGCATTCTGAATCTTGAGCCCATCGTCTGAATTATTTAATAAAACTCAGTCATGATGGTAAGTATTCAATTTATTTTCCTTATTGTACTTTTAATGTTGACTTTAATGTCAAATATCCATTAGGTCCCTATGCGTATATTATATATAGTTATACCTAGATACTTATTCAGTCCGTTGCAAGTTTAGTCCATCATCTTACAGTTTGAATTTTTGGTAGTCTTTGACCTTTGTCTGTTGTCTGGCTTGCCTGCTGGCTGTTGGATTTTGGTGAATAATTCCACCAGAAGTATTAAGTTTGCATTCTTCATTTTAACAATATATTTTTTGCTGTAGTAATTTTTGTCTGAGTAGGGATTAGCCTTGTAGTTTTGATGTTTTCCTGCACACTGCATCACCTAATAGGTTAAGCCATATTGAAGTAGGAGTGTAAGAGTATAGTTCATTCTAAATATGATAGCTTAGTTAACTTCGTTGGTTTTGTTAGTCGGTTTGTCTGGGCCGTGGGCTAGATGAATTGGTTTGACGTAATTCCAAAAGGGGAGTTTGCCGTGCTTTCAGTTTAGTGGATATAATATTTTGCATTGATATATGTATTGTGTATAGTACATAGCATTCATTGAAGGCACCACATCCTATTGCATGATAACGTGAGAAGTATTCATTTCCGAGTAGATATTATATTCTAGTGTTCCCATATTATATTTAACGTATGAATTATGTTTATTACTGCTTGAGTCACTTGTGTTTTGGTCAGATTCGAATAGTCTGTGACCTTTGGTCACATTGAGTTGTACAGATTGCCTAGTATCAGTTTGGTTAGCTTGCTTGTAGCCTGACTGGACATAGCCAAATGACCATTGAAGATAATACTTTTCTGCTTTTAGAAGTAAAATCTCATACTCCGTTTNTATCAGTTTGGTTAGCTTGATTGTAGCCTGACTGGACATAGCCAAATGACCATTGAAGATAATACTTTTCTGCTTTTAGAAGTAAAATCTCATACTCCGTTTATCAGCCTCTTTTTTTGCCCTGACGCAGTTGAGCAAAGCCTTTACAGAGTTGGTTAATTGGCTTAGGGGTTTCAGGTTGGGCAGAGCAGACTGCATTGCAGTAGAATTTAGTTACTAGTTACTAGTGCTTGTACGTGTGGACAGCAGGTCTATTTCTGTGTAGGTTTTTGTCAGCTAAGTATTTGTGTGTAGGATTGCATATTTGTTTTGTGTATGCACGTTCTGCGGTTGATAGGAAAGGAGTAGAGTACAGTATTCCCAGTGATTCAGTCCACCCATGAGTAATAAGATTAGGAATCAATCTTAATTGGGAAGCCAATTAATCTAATCTAGCCTATATTCTGGTGTTTTTCTCAAAGCTGCTCTAAAATGATTCACAATGCTTTTAATCGTGGGCCTGAACTCCTGGCTACTGAATTTGACAAGGTTTCACTTTCACTTCCTACTTTAGAATGTATTCTTCTTGTACTTCATGTCAGTCAGAACTGGTGCTGCAGTTATTTTAACAAGGCAGTTCAGTTCATTCTTTCTTGGTCAGATCCTAGCATCTGGTCCATCCTTAGAGACTGCACGTTCTGTAGTTAAATCTACTTTTAAATCTTTCAATGGACCGATATTATTACCGCATTTCTTGTGAATACAAGCCGGGACGGTCGGAGGCGGTGGATCTCAACGAGAACGCCCTTGTAGTCGACATTTCTGATGCCTTGAGTGAGCGAGACAAAGTCAAGTTCACCGTCCATACCAAAGTAAGTGCTATATACAGTTGAATCTGTCCATCCATCTAAAGCTCTGACGTAAGTTTTTTCCTTATGACTTAAACTGACCTTACTTCTCTCACTGTTGCTGAATCCACATAACATTTGATGGCTGCTGCTATTGAGTATATTGGATCGATTTGCTGTATGCTATATAAAATTCTAAAATTTGTAGACCACATTGCCAGATTTCGCTAAGCAAGAGTTTTCTGTGGTACGGCAGCACGAAGAATTCGTTTGGCTTCACGATCGATTCGAGGAAAACGAAGACTACGCTGGATATATCGTAAGCATACCTATTCACGATTCGTATCCGCTTCAATGCTGCAGTATCGTTTACATAATTTGCATAACAGATCCTTTGACGCTCGAGTTGATATCTGTATTTGTATTTCTTGCAGATTCCGCCTGCTCCACCACGTCCAGATTTCGATGCCTCCCGAGAAAAGCTTCAAAAACTTGGTGAAGGAGAGGGAACAATGACCAAAGAGGAGTTTACAAAGATGAAACAGGAATTAGAAGCGTAAGATTACACAGAAATATGTACCGTACCTATGTTAGCTCAACTTCTTCAAACTTCGCTCCGTTCTGTTGAATTTTATATCATCTATAAATAATAACTTTTGCACATCTACTTTTTATGCAGTGAATATTTGGCAACTTTCAAGAAAACTGTTGCAATGCATGAAGTCTTTCTCTGTCGGTTAGCAAATCACCCTGTGTTTCGAAAGGATCATAATTTTCGTGTTTTTCTAGAATATGATCAAGAAGTAAGTCAATTATACCAAGCTAAGCTGAAAGACTTTTATATCTTTATGTTTATTTATTCTAACTTTATATATTTTGATATAAAATTGGATCAGTTGAGTGTGCGAGGGAAAAACAAAAAGGAGATGTTTGGAGGACTAATAAAATCGTTTGGACAAACCACGGATGAATTTTTGTTATCAGCCACACAGAAAGATGTGGATGAGTTTTTTGATAATGAGAGAAATTTCCTCATAGATTACCATTCCCATTTGAAGGATTGCACCATTAAAGCTGATCGAATGACAAAAACCCATAAAAATGTTGCGGACTCGTACATCAAAATCTCATCGGAATTGATTCAACTCGCCACTATCGATACTAATGAGTTGGAGAAATTCCTTACCAAAGTTGCTGATGCGTTGGAGAAAGCTAGGGTACCCTATATTTCCTGCCATTATACATAGATAATTTCCTGTGTACCGCTAATGGGGATTGCTTTAGAGGAATTAATCTACATTTTGATTTTTACAGAAAGTGGAGAACAGGGTAGCATCAGACGAGGACTTGAAACTATCTGACACTCTACGATACTATATGAGGGACTCAAATGCAGCCAAAAATCTATTATATCGACGACGCCGGTGTTTAGCAAACTACGAAACAGCCAATAAAAACTTGGACAAGGCACGAGCTAAAAATAGGGACGTTGGAGCAGTAAGTTTCCTGTCATTATAGCCAACATACATTTTACTGTATTTCATATTTGACTTCTATCGGTGTAATTTCAATGTAAATATATGTGGTATTGACGCTGCTCATTTGTGAAGACCGTGGATGTAGTTGATGTAAGTCAGACCATTATGATGTAAGAATGAATGAAAGTAGGTAGAAGCCAAAGTTTTGTGCTGGCTGCCAATTGAGTACGTCCTCGTTAGATTTATCCTTGATTCACGATTCTTCGTAGAAAAGTAGAGAGTAGAGTTTTATGGGATTATAATGATACGAGTTGAGCCCTTGATTGAGCTTGGTCTAGTGCATGTCGAGTGTATGCTGGAGCTGATTGCACATACACACTCCACCAAACTCAACTGATGGAGGCTGAATACAGAGTTCTAGCCCACAATTGACATGATTTGATATACCTTGGTTTGCCTGTTTAGGCGGAGCAAGCTCAGCAAGAAGCCTGTGACAAGTTTGAGGCGATGTCTGCCAAAGCAAAAGAGGAGCTGGTCGACTTTAAAAGTAGAAGAGTTACTGCGTTTCGTAAGAATTTGATCGACCTAGCTGAGTTGGAAATCAAGCACGCAAAGGTCAGAAGAGCCAGGGCACTCAAAGAAAAAATATTTGGGCTCTCCCGAAAATTGTTGTGTTTATGGGGTTTGTTTTATTTGTATTTAAATCTGTTTCTGTTTCAGGCCCAAGTTCAAGTTTTGAATACCGCGATACAATCACTCCGTGAAGAATTGTAATGAGGTACCTCTCGAACTTGTGTTGAGGTACTATGGGATGGTGCGAAAGTATGTATGTGTCTGTGACATGATAAGTTAAAATTACGTACCTACTTTATGTGGAGCGGAAGAAAGATGCAAATGTCTCTATCTCATTGACCTGTTTTCACCACGTAATATATTAAGTTTGTTGTTTTGTCGTCATGTTATATGGTATATTTATATGTTATATATGTTGCAATTCCTGTCCTGACGTGCGTATCTATCGTGTTCTACATTCCTCTTCCTTTACAACTATATCTAATGCTATTTGAGCGGCGAACGGATTCTGTAAAGTTTATCAATCAGCTGTGCACGTAGTTACGTACGTACATTCAAAGACTCCCAAGTGACGTTTTTTGTGGAATTTATGATCAAAGGGTTCTGAGTAAATGTTATATTGTTGGAAATGGCATGGAGTGACGGAGTTGGCTCATTTTGGTCTTGTTTATTGGCATGTGCTAGCTGTCGTTTCCTCACCAAAGAAAACCTGTATTTCTCCGCAGAGGATAAAACTTGAGGAGACCATTGGCTGAACTTTAGAGTAGATGGTCATAAGGTATTGATTGGCCTTTGATGGTCCCTTGTTTTAGTGTGTTTGAGATTAGAAGGTTGATTCTGGCTTATACTTCAGTTACTACTTACTATTACCAAACACTAGACACTAGACTAGACTGGTATTTCCCTGTTATCGCGGTCTACCAGGAAAGGATGAGAAGGAAAAGAGCACAAATTCGTTCAGGGAATGGGATTTTTCTGAAATATTTAGTGGATTGGATGATAGCTGAGGCAGCAGTTTGATTCTTTCCAAGAACACAGTATCGTTTGCTAGAGATGAGATGAGGGTTGCGTTGCATGAGTCTATAGGTTTGAGCGGGTTGTGAATTGCAAGGCTTTCAGTCGCATTTGCTCAGCAGTGTTCCTTCCCTCAACTCTAGATTCTACGGTGGTCCAAGGAGCACACAGCGTAAATGCCATGCGTGACTCGAAAGATACCCGGGTATTTAGCTTAGATGTGGGACTTTTCTCTCCCAGTCGCTTGACTTGCATCCTCGCTGAAGGGCAACAGTAGCATCATCAAGAGTGCTGTGTTATGATCCAAAGGACATCACTTCCTATAGTCCGTAGTGCAACAGATAGTCAGTCAGTCAGTCCTAGTCCTGGCTATATTGCTATATTATAGTCTGAGGAATTAGTCTGCCGTATTTCATAATTCTCCTGCGTGTTTGACTGCACTGTCAGAAACTTTGTTTTGGCTGTAGTGATTTTTATTAGTATTAATAGAGTTGTCTAGTCTGAGTTTAAAGTATGCAACGTTGAAATTTTAAAGTTACAATTTAGGAGCACTGCTAAACGAAACAGGAGATAATAGTGAAGTGAAAGACAGATGTAATGCCACTGCCCAGACCAATGTGGGCGATGAGACATATGGAGGTGAATGTGAGGTGGTTTAGTGGCTGGACATTAACATTGATTGTGGCTGTGCTTGGAGGACTTTTAATAGACAGAGCAGAGACTAAAATTGAAGAAGGTGTAAAGTGTGTTTGCGATGGGGGATGTGAGCGTCTCAGAGCAGAAGACTGTTTGTATGGAATGACATTCGATATGTGTCGATGCTGTTTGGTGTGTGCACGTGGGGAAGGAGAACCATGCGGAGGAGCTCTGGGAACTTGTGCATTAGGACTTCATTGCCAAGTGGACCACAACGAGACGAATGAGGGGAGATGCTCACGTAAGTTGAAAATGTAGAACCAAGTCAGGAAGTTGTACCTCTGGGACAAGGTCCGACCAAACCAGGAACTTATACCCGTCCACTAGTTTACTCTATATACAGTTTGTAGTTGAGGTTGTATTGAACTCAATGGGAGAATGAATACACTTGTATGGATATATGGAAATACCTAAATATATGTAGAGAAGCTCCAGTGGGACGAGATCGAAATTATTTCTAGTCCTTTATCTATATCTGGTTTCTCCTCCTCATTTTTTGTGTGTACTTCGTACATATGCTGAACTTTTCTTTTTAGGTGATGGAAATTGTGAGAAGCCGATGGAGCAATTTGGATGTGTGGTCGGAGCTGGAGGCAACTGCATCTGCTCTTCACGGACCGGTTGTCCAGGGGAAGAAATGTTCCTCTTCGACTCTGAGGACTCATGCCGGTCTCGAATCGCCTTCTTAATAGCAAGAAAAGATTTGGAGCCAGCAACTTCCTCCGTTCCTGCAACAGGTCAATAAATCAATGATTGCTTTATCCACTCCTCTTGTTTCAGAGACTGGGACTGAGATAGATGACTAGGCTGCATTCTGACTTCTGACTGGGACAAGTACACTGCTGTAGACTAGGTAAAGTGGAGATGGATTGATCTGATCTCATTCTCACTAGTCTTGTCCTCGCCAGGTCTCCTATACTTCTATGGTCTCAGTCCCAGTTGTAAGTCGAAGTCAAAGTCAAAGTTTGCCTTCTCCTCAGTCAGACGAGGGAAGTTGAGTAAAGTTGAGTAGAATTAAATGCTACGATGCCATCCACGCCTTACCTACAGCTTTCCCTCAATCTGGTTCCTAATTACCACACACTGGGAAATAGACTGACTTATACATTAGTTGAGCCTCTGAGCTCAACGCTCAACGCTCACCGTTTTGTTAGTTTTTAGAGTTAGTCTTGGATCTGGATTCGGGGATCCTGTCTCTCTAAAGTTATAGGCATTATCAGTCAGGAAGTTACCAGGAATATATCCTTTGATTACTTCCTGACTTCCAGCAACTTGCTCAAGAAGAACTACGAAGAGAGAGGAGACGAAACGGGAAACTACATTCCGTTGCTTCTAATGCTGCTGTGTACCTCCTTTCATGATATTAGCCTTCGTTCACTTGCTTGCATCCCACCAAACCCAGTGGAGCCCAGTACATGCAGATGAATATTTCCATCGAAGTGAGCCTTAATTGGGCTAATGACTTCTAATTACACTCTACATAGCCAGTTCGTTGCTATGTATGCTTAGTAAACCTGCTCTCAGCAGTTTAGTTCGTTTCGTTTTCCTCTTCGCTCCCCTTGCAGCTGGTATTTCTATAGATTCCACAATTCGAATTTCAGTTCATCCTATCCTGTGCAATTCAAAGTTCAAATCTCTCTCTCTCTCTCTCTCTTTCTGTATATCTTTCTCTTTTCATTTGAGTTCAAAGGAGCCAGTCAGATGCGTAGACATAGCTCGACTTGACTCAACTTGTGTTTGTGTTGTGTTTTGGGATGTGATGTGAGACCTAACGCTACACTACACCAAACGAAAACGAAACTACATACGTTACAGTATTTATCAGAGTGTATGTATGCATATAATATGTGTAGGTACAGAAGAGGAGTGCCACTCTTACTCTCACTCAGTTACTTGATTTGCTTTCCCTTGTCAAATCTAGTCTACTCCATTCAGCTTTCAGCTCACTCAGAAAGGCTGACGGGCGTAGAAGGGGATGGGAGGAGAGATTGAGCCTGGCTTTGCTTTTCTTAGGGGTTAGCAAAGGTTAGATTAAACCTTGCTTCATGTAAACAGAAGACTGATCCCGAGAGAGTCGCAAATCATGATGAGCTCAAACCTCAAATCCCACCAAATTCTTTCTCAAAACACTCTTTACCATCATCAACCATCACCATCAGCAACTGAACTCAGCTAAACTAAACTGAATACCCGAATTGGGTTAGTCAGTACTCTGCAATTTTAACGTAAGCCAAGGCTAGCCCACCGACGACAGACGTATCCCATACCATAGATTCATTAGAATATTTAATTGGCCTCCAGAGTTCCTCAATGTTTGACCCATAAAACTAACGGACGTAATCTCAGACCTAATAGAATAACCTGGTTATCCTCTTCTTCTACCATCTGTTTTAGGCTTGGGTTCAAACCTCTCGTTCTCATTTTCTCTACGCATACATATCTCTTATGTGTGCATATTTTGAGAGAAAACAAACTCTCTCTCTCTCTCTCTCTCTTCCTCATTGCAACTTTACTTACCTCCAACTCTCATCACATCAGGCATCAGACTCACATAGTTCACCACTCAGCTTTTTCCATTCTCTTCATCTCTCTTATTCCTGAAGTTGAAACATGGTTTGGATTGGTTTAGTTAGATATGACTTCACTCTGGAGAGGTACAGCGTTTACCTTACCTTTCGTTATCCTGAGTAAGCAAAAATGTTTGGGTTGCACCAAACCAGTATCACACTAGATAGTGGATAAGTTAGGAGATATATAGATCTTTTCATCTTCCTTTCCTGTCTATACATGCAGTATATGTATAACCCATGTTTCCGGAACAGATGGTAGGGTTGGGAAACCCAAAGGAGCTGAGTTGAGTTGAGCCGACTGAGTGAGCAAGAAGTCAACTTGACTCAACTCAGTTATCTATATACTACTCTCTCTGTCTTTATCATTCTTTGCCTGTATGTAAGTGTGCTTTGCTTTGGGTTAGTCTGCAGTATTTCTCTCCTTCACCATTGCCTATACGTTAGTTACACTTGCTTTCCTTCTATTGTCAGCTTTACATTGAGTCGAGTGGAGTGAGTTGTGACGAAAGGAGTGAATGGGTGAAAGTCAAGAGGAGAAAGCATACTTTCTTCTTTTTTCATTTGTTCATATCCTACTGTTACAGTTAAGGTTAGGTTCAGGTAGCGTTGTTAAGTATGGTAGGTTTCTATAGTTTTCACTGTGAGCTGAGCTTCGTTCCTATGGAACTTCGCACTCTCTTTCCTAGGTTTTGGAATGGAGAATTCATCTGACATCAGCATTTATTTTATCAAACAGAACTGAAAACTGAATTGAACTAAGCTGAACTCGCTGTCTAACTTGACTCCTTTGACAGTAGCGAGCGGGAGAGAAAGAGCGCCCAAGGGTCCTTCTTCGTTCTCGTCGTCGTCCTTGGCTCATGTTATACTATTCAGAGCACTGCTTTCATTTCACACTGCACGTCCATGCTATATTATTACTACTTTGTATTTTATGTTACATTACGACGAACTAACTTCAATCAATATGACGCGTAAGTGTTATATGGACAAGGAGCGGGAGTATTTGAAGTTAGAAACAGCTCTCTAGCTGGTCCCTTAGTCAATAGCTTAAAATGACTACTCTGGTATAGTGTTGTTGATTGTTGGGTATGTTTTGGCGACGGGTGATTTCACGGATGTCACTATACACAACAAAATGAAAGAAAATTTACTCATTACTCAGCAATATAGCAATTCAATCAAACTACAACCACGCACAGTGTTGAATAATGGTAGTGTACGCTTATTGTTATTTCTCACTGAATTAGAACGGAAATGAATGAAAGCTGATGGAAGATCTACCTTGCAATGCACTCTATTATTATTACATGAGCTGAGTTGGGTTTTGTTGAGCTGAAACAGCAACTTTGTTCCCAGACGTCCCCAAAACAGAACACAATCAAAATGAATACGAACTTCATGACGAATTCAGTCTACTCGAGTATTCTCGTTGGCTTTGGCTTTTGAACAGAATTGGATTCTAGTAGAGTACAAAGTAGAAGAGGATTTAGTCAAAAACTTTAAAGGTACACAACGAATTAAATTGAGTTATTGAGCTCCAGAAAAAGAGCGAGAGAGAGAGAGAATAGGATAAAAGAGACGAGGGAATGTTGTGCAGTTGGCATTTTCTGTAGCATTGCTTTGTTGTACCTACACTTTCCATTTATTCTTTGCTGATCGCGCGGATCGTGTAATCGGCTTACAGGCTCATAACGGAACGAAACTACGAAAAGTATAGTAGGTAACGCAATGCAATATAATATAACGTACTTTGTTTGCTTCGCTGCGCTGTCTAGTTGAATGCAGAGTCAGTTCTAAACTTTTGCTCTGCTTTCCTTAAATCAAGACAATTAATTCAAGTCAGTGTACGTAGCATCTAGAATTGTCTCAACATGTAATAATATACTGGGTTTAAGAAAAGTAAGGCTAGGGATGTGTATACCTATACATAATATTATATTATAGGTTTATGCGTACGGACTAAAGTTGAAAGTAACGGAAAGGAGACGTAAGACTATTTCATAACATCACATCATCATAGAACCCATTGAGCATCACAGAACAGTGAGAAGGACGTAGATCCATGGGATTAAGCTTATCAGTTATTAGCATGCTGATTGATCTGTCGTCTTGGATTTGTTTGCCCGACTCTGTGAGTCGCCTCCTGGAAGAATTTTACATGACAGCTCAGATTAGTTTAGTCCTAAGCCCTAACCAACCCTAGTTTTCTCCTCGTTTGTATCCCTACACTCTACTTCTACATTCTACATGCGTACATAAGCATGCAGTACATGCACATACATACCTTCCATACACTCATACATTCATGCATGCATGCATAACTATACATACAGCAGATGAACTAATATGCAAATATGTGCGTGACAAGTCTGTTCTATTCTCTCTCTCTCTCTCTCTCTCTCTCTCTCTCTCTCTCTCTCTCTCTCTATGGTTTGTAATTCATCGGGTGGTTTGCTTAGTTGGCTAGGTCCTCTACCACAAAACTCATCTCTCCCACCCATCACCATCAAGTCACAGTCACAAGTCAATGTTAGATTTCTATATCCAATTCTATCTCTGCCTGTGTGGTGTTGAATGACAGGTTTCTGATTACTTCTCGACAAAAACCACCGCAAGCAGGCATTCAAGGCAAGGCAACCTCGTCGTCTCTGACTTTGTCTCTCCATGCTGCCCTTCAGATACCAATATAGTATGAAATTGCCTATCTACACAGTCTTGTTCATGTAGTCTGGTGCTTGCAGTGGGTTGAAGTTGATCTGAAAAAAACTTTGATAATAATAAAATATCAAGGAAGGTATGACATTGACACTGCTCTTCTACGAATTACGATAGAATTGAATAAAAACAGAACGAACAGAAGATTCGATAGATATTAAGAGCGAAGGAAAGAAAGGAGTGTAATCTTCTTCATTCCCCTTCCTCCCGAATCTAGTTTTTAACCGAGATTCCTATCACCGCGTCGGATCACTTTATGATAAAGTTTTATGGTCCTTGAGGGCTTTCAAAGGACAAGATTGTAATCGTCACCCACTCAACTCATTCAGTTGCCTTGTGATCGTGTAAGAAGTAGAAGGGTGTAGTTGTAGCTGTAGAGTGAAGACAAGTCTGAGAATATGGTATAACTATAAACTCCAAGCTCATATCAGATCATACAGATCCATGACCAGGCGTTCAAACGAAACCGGTATGCTATGTATAATGTATATTGTGAGTTGGACTATAGGTATGTGCATTTATACGTACACATTTTACACCCTAGTCCCATACCTTAGCGAATTGAGTTGAGTTCTAGTTGTAAACCATGAAAATCGTCTTGTATCGTGTAGTTTATATGAACCAGCCTTTTTTACTCCTTGTAAAAATGCTTGTCTAGCTCTTACCCATCTCTTCGTCCTCTTCTGCACTGTACCGTCTCACTCCTTTGCGTGTATGGTCTTCTTGGAAAGCGGCATTCTTTATTCAGACCAAAGCATATTATATCAGAACTAGTCTCATCTCGTCTCGGACTAGTTGTAGGTTGCAAGTACATCGTAGTGTTGGTGGAGCTGGGTTGAAACGGATGTAAAATAGAAAGTTGAGTATAGGTATTGCACTACAAGTGAAGTGTAGCTGAATGCATGAAAGGAAGACTGTGAGTGAGTGAGGTACGTATAGAGAGGAGTGGTAAGTTCAGTTACGTTGAACTGAGTGAGGTAGTAAGTCTGCTAAATTGAATCATTCGTAGATTCGCAATAAAAGAGTTCTCTGAATCCATGCAACCAAGTTTATGGTCGCTCTCTCTCTTTTTCTCATCACACACCTCTCTAGTCTTGGCTTAACTTCCCTTGCTTTGCTTTGCATCGTCTTGTCCTCCTTCATTCCATTCTATTCTATTGTATCTTTGTACACTGTTCTCTATTGTATTTTTCAGCTCTGCTCTGCACACTGAAATACATTGTATTATGTATTTATCCCTTCTTGTAGAAGTGTATAGTGGAAGCTTGAAGGGCTAGATGAGACTGTAGAGACTACACAGTGAGAGAGAGAGAAAGCTGGAAGAATAATATTGTGTGAATTAGAATTGAACTGCGCAGTATGTGTGTGTGTGCATGTGTGTGTCTGTGTGTGTGTGCATGTGTGTGTCTGTGTGTGTGTGTGTGTGCGTGTGTGTGTGTAGAGATGAGGGTGTATGTCNGTCTGTGTGTGTGTGTGTGTGTGTGTGTGTGTGTAGAGATGAGGGTGTATGTCTCGGGTGATTCGGGTATTAATTCCGTGTAGATAGAGTGGAGTGAATCACGGTTAGTGTAGGGACTTGACTGAGACTTGGGCATTGGGACTAGATTATATTACATGGCATTGCAACGGTGGTAGTAGTGGTGGTATTGGTATTGTGGACGAAGAATGAGAATAGGGTGCGCCTAGTCATGAGTCTTGACATGTCGGTCGCATTTTCATTAGGGGTAACGTATAAAGTAAGGAAACGTAATAGTAATGTGGAGTCCAAGACAAGCTTAACTCGAAGCCATGCATAGGTTGGATGTTGGATCAGACTATCTAACCGAAGAAGCCAAGCCAAGCTGGAGTGGAAAGCAAGTTTGCGTCTATGTTCCCAATTAAAATTCAACGTATAGACCCAAAGAGTCACTGCTTCTGGTCTGGTCTGAGTACTTTGGGTTGGGCTGTGTTAGTGTGATGTAAACGTAAAGAACAGTGAGCAGTGCTACTGAACTGAGTAGTGACTACTGACTACGTGGTAGTGATATTATGTAGTAATAGTAAGTACGTGGTGGTGCTCGTGTCTTGCCGACACTTCTTCTCTCCTCATCGCGATATACGACACCCACGAAAACTTTTAATTGAAAATTCTCCAGCAAAGCAAATAATGCTCGTTTCTCTCACCAGGCTCCTTGTTCTTCATCTTACTTGCTCTGCTTTGCTTTACATTACTTTATACTTGTTGTACAGAAGGAGTCAGAGAGTAGTGAGAGTGTACTGTACTGTTGACTGTATTATTATTATAGACCGCTATACAACACCAACTCACTCAGCCACATTCGTTGAGTCGTTGAGTTGGGCTGTTCCATTCCTCCTTATGTAACTCGGATATCCCTATTATCTGTATATATGCATTCATAGTTATTCCCTTTCTTCCTCTTGCCGTTGCCTTTCTTCATAAACTTCAACTTGGGCATGTAAATGTGTGTAGACCTATACAATATTTATGCAGTTTCTCCAATCTCCGTCCAATCCATTCTATTTCAGTCAATCTCCAGACTTCAGACATACTAAACTCTTCAACTTTACTTTACTCTTTTGGAGCAGTCGAAGCAGCAAAACAATGCGTGAAGTGAGGAGTAGTGTAGTGTAGTGAGTAGAAATGAAAGAGTACCTGTGTTTAGAATTGAGTGGAGGGAGGGGGAAGGGGAGCTTGAATTTGAATGGCCTTGCTACAGTCATATACATACATGTCTAAGTATATAGTTACTGCAAGTCTACTTAAGTTGACACGACGAGATGAAGTTGAGCTGAGTGCTCAGAGAGACGAAATCTGATTCTACTTTCATTCATGCAATACAATTTCCAAGAGATGGAAAAATAAATTAGACGGTACTGGCTCCAGCTTACTTGAGCAGACTTGCATGCTCGCTATGGTAACGCAGTGTAACCAAGGCGAAGAGCGTCAAAACACCTCGGTCGGAAGCACTTCCAATGTAAAACTACTCAATCAAAAACACCTCCAATGCCAAATTCCCTCGCTAATACTGAAACAGGATAGTGTAAGTGTACTTAAAATTTCAGTTCAAAATTCCCTAGCTATCGCCGGATACAAATTGCATTGAGAATTTGCAATGCAAAATTTCCCAGCTGACGCCGGCTACTGATTGCAATGAAGGTTCTCAATGCAAAATTCGATACCTGGTTCCGGATACCAACTGCATTGAAAATTCTCAATGCAATATTCCTCACTTTTGATGCATTTGCATCAAAAGTTTTCACTAAGGTTGAAGGTATCCTGCGTTTGCTAGGGAATTTAACCTTGTAGGTGTTTCTGATCAAGATATTTTGACATGAACCTCCTGGATTAATTTTACGAAGGGTTATCACAAAAGTTCAGTATTTGACTTGACAAAAAATTGCATGACAGCCAATGACGGGACTTGAAGTGAAGTCTGTATAAAGAGTTCCCACAATAATTTTAGACGTGGGAAAATCAATCGCAATCTTTTATGCAATAATCGAGCAACTTTTTCTCAAACTAGAACAAGACTGTTCGGATCATGTCACCGAATTTGCTCAAATTTGGTGTGATATGTGGTATGGCGTAGTAGTTTTGTATTCCGACAGGATAGATTCCTCTCCCTTTGGGGGCGGGGTAAATAGAACCCCCTCGTATGTAAAATTTGCACCAGATCTAGCTGTATGATGTTCAATTTGGAAATTTTCAATTTTTCCATAATTGTGATGACTTCGAGGTCAAGATAAAACAACGAAAACTTAGGGATTTCAACGAAACAAGCCATGGCATCGTGTGCCCATTCTTTTATGCCTCCAAATCCGTAAAATTTCGTTGAAATCCCGTGTTTGGTAATTTAATACAAATGAATTTCTCAGGAAAAAAGCTAAAAAAATTGTTCCCTTATCCCGTGTCCAACCAAATAAAATTTCCTGCTTATCATCGGGGAAAACCAGTTTCTAGAATTTTTCGTCGATTCTGATTACTTATAATAGGTGCACATGCTTTAAAAAACGGCGTGATGGTGATAGCAAAGGCTTTCGAAAATTTCCGCATTTAGAAATTTTAACGAGGAGAGCCCTGAATTCCCCCAGAATTACGTGTTAATTCCCATAAGAAATTTTTGCATTTAGAAGATGAAAATGCGATTTTGTACGATTTCTCCACGCCGACCAATGCCCGGCTGTGGTTGGACTAAATTTTAAAATTAACCATTCGTTAAGGGTATCATCTGCATTCGTAAGTAAATCCGATTACATTCATACATTCATATTCTGCAAAGTATTAGAATTTCATGAAGGGTACTTTTCCTGCAAAGGATCAGAATTTCATGAAGGGTACCTTTCCTGCAAAGGATTAGAATTTCATGAAGGGTACCTATCCTGCAAAGTATCAGAATTTTCCGAGAGAATCACCTTACAATGTTTCCTCTTTAGT
>JAAXYV010000095.1:0-16178 GCA_036851875.1 Novacerus sp. FZ-2019
TCGATCTTTGTCTTTACCATCACGTTCTTTTTCTTTAAACTCTCGATCTTTGTCTTTACCATCTCGTTCTTTTTCTTTAAACTCTCGATCTTTTTCTTTGAACTCTCGATCTTTGTCTTTACCATCTCGTTCTTTTTCTTTAAACTCTCGATCTTTTTCTTTAAACTCTCGATCTTTTTCTTTGAACTCTCGATCTTTTTCTTTGAGCTCTCGATCTTTTTCTTTACCCTCTCGATCTTTTTCTTTAAACTCTCGATCTTTTTCTTTGAACTCTCGATCTTTGTCTTTACCATCTCGTTCTTTTTCTTTACCCTCTCGATCTTTTTCTTTAAACTCTCGATCTTTTTCTTTAAACTCTCGATCTTTTTCTTTACCTTCTCGTTCTTTGTCTTTACCTTCTCGTTCTTTTTCTTTACCTTCTCGTTCCTTTTCTTTACCCTCTCGATCTTTTTCTTTACCTTCTCGTTCTTTCTCTTTCTTTACTAGTGGGGTCGGAACTGGCACGGACGATTGCTCGTCAGCATCCGAAGATTCAGAAAAACCGAAGAGCGATTTTTTCATACTCTTCTGCTTTCCTTTATCCTTCTTAATTTTAATGGGAGTAGCAGTAATATTTTTGGATATTTTACCAAGAGCATCACTGTGAACACTGCTCTCGGAGTCGGAATAAATATCTTTAGTTCGCAACTTCTTGAGACTTAAGTTATGACTGCTGCTGTGACTTTGACCGTGTCCTCGAGATGATTTGGATGAAATGGATTTTTTTCTATCTATGTCATCATATTCTGACATGCTTTCATCAGAGGATTTTGTGTCAACAGATAACGACATATTTGTAACGGAAGATGCATTGCTCATGTGTTTCATACTAAGTTTTCTTTTTTTCGTAACCGGTGGTAAAAGCTGAGAGGAACTTGCTTGAGAATCCTCATCTGAGAAGAAAATCGACGATGCAGATGGAAGGAATGATGTTCCTCCCAATGGTGACGATTTATTTGAACGCCGCCCTCCTTTCCGTTTGTCACCTTTCTCACTGCTACTTGTTTTACCTTTGGATCTGCTTTTCAATTTTAAACGTGATTTGGATTTGGAACTGCTCCCTTTGTGATTTTGATGGTCAGCATTATCATCCGACGACTGAGTTTGAATAGCAGTTATATGATCCCGATCTTGTTCTCGTTCACTACGGTCATGTTCATGCTTATGATGATCTCTTTCTCCTCTCTCTATATCGGAGTCATTATGCATGTCTAGCTGAGAACCCTCATCTGATGATGTATTTGCTAACGACTTTCTCTCTTCAATGGAGGTAGAGCGTTTCTTTTCTTCTCTTTTGGCTCTGGATTAAAAGAAAATCGATTACTATTAACTATTCATAATACTCGTAATTAAACGAAGGTACTTTCACAGCAATAAAACCCTTCTTAAAACGGCTAATATTCAGACTTCAGAGTCGTTCAAGCGAGAAGAAATACAAACGTACCTTGACTGCTTCAATTGCTGGAATTGCTCTTTCAATTTATCTTGCTTTCTTTGCTCTTCCTGTTGCTGTTTTGAAGTTGAATTATTTTTACATGCCCGGTTTGATCTAGCTTTTACTTTGTCATACATTGACACGTACTCATCAATGACAACCTCAAAGATGGAATGATGTTTATTCCGCTTTTCCTCGTCATCCTCATCTAATTTGAATGAAACAGAATTATTAATTACGATCACTATATCATAAAAGGTAAGAAACAAAAGCTCACCAGAGTCCGAAGATTCTGTTTCATCAATAACATATCGCCGTCTCTTCTTTTGTTCCTTATTTTTACTGCGACTACTACTTTTTACTGAGTCGGTTCCACCAGGAGCGGAAGAACTATCACCTCCTGACTTGTGTCGCTCTCGTCTGCTACTTCCTTCCTTTTTCTCATGCTTTTCCCTGATTTTTTCAAGTCCAGATGCAGAGGAACTGCTTGCTTTATTCTGAGTATTGTTATTGTTATTCTCGTTCTCTGGATCAGAATCCAATATACTGCTACTGTTTTGTTTTTCCTTGCCACTCCTTTCTTTGTCTTTCGTTGAACTTTTGCTTTTGCTTGATCCTTCTTTATTTTTGCTGCTGTTACTACTATGATGGCCACTTCCGTGCCCATGGTGCTTTGAAGTTGATTTTCCACTTCCGCCACCACCACCACTATTTTATTTCCCAGGGCTAACTTTTTCCTTCTCCTTCTTCTGCTTGTCCTTTTCTTTGAATGTGGATGAATCACCGGACTTGTGAGTATGAGAGGAGTGGCCATCAGTTGTGCCCCGCGACTTTTCACCATGATGATGGTGCTTTGATGAAGAGCTGCTTGATGACTTTGATCTGTGATGATGGTCTTTTTCTTTGACTGGTACACCATCAGCAGAAGCACCACCAGCGACAGTAGAAGGGCCAGCTCCAGTAGACCTTTCCACTTTTACAGGAGGCTCCTTATCCTTGTCTTTGTTGGCTTTCTCTTTTATACTCGAGCTCGAGTCACGAGACTCTCGCCGCTCACTGGTGCAACCACTTTTAACCCTATGATGATGATGTTGTGAGTGCTGTTGTTGTTCAACTCCCACATTATCTCGACTATCATGCGGTTTTTCTTTCTCCACTTTGACTTTTTTATGCTCTGTTGAATCAATATATTGGTTAGAATTTTTTTATTGCACTCAAATTGAAAATACACAAAACCTTATCTCATAGACTAAAAATACATTCATTGCTTCTGTAGACTATCTTTGCTTGAAAGCAGGAAAGATCTTACAAACCGTTTAGTCTACCCAACAATTCCAAAACAAACAAAACTGAGTGGAAATCTTAGCAAATTGTTGTTAATACCAGTATTAAATTCATCTCAGACAGTCTGAGGTTGTACGAACTTTGACATAACCTGGCTTCCATCCAAACAATTTACATAATCATTTGGATAAAGTAATACGGTTAGCTACTACAAATTTATTTTTGAATAAACTATGAATGTACAAGGGCTTCTGTAACGTGGCTTTCCTTATTTAACAATGCGATTACGTAAGATCAATGGCTCTAAATATATGATTATATTAAAATATGTTTCTAAATTAACGAAAAAAGAAGTAAAAAGTGGAAAGATAATTCCAACGATATGACATACATTGTTCACTATCTTGTGAGCTGAGACGTCTCTTCACCTTAGTAGTGTCTTTATCTTTCTTATGATTATGAGATTCCTTCATACCTAGACCGGTAAATGTCGTGGAAGATGCACCCACAGTCCCACTCGTTTCCAAGTGCTCCTTTTCTTTATTGTCCTTCTCTTTTTCTCTTTCTTTCTCCTTTTCCTTCTCTTTCTCCTTTTTTTCTTTCCGGTGATGACTGCTGCTACTGTGGTGTGCATGTGTGCTACTGTTACTGTCTTCGTTTTTGGACACATTATCGCCAACAGCAGAAGCAGAGGCAGAGGTTGAAGCGCCAGTACTTTTAGACTCCCTATCCTTATCTTTCTCCTTCCTCTCTTTCCTTTCACCTCTGCTCGAAGAAGACTTAGACGACGAAGAACTTTGATTCGAATTAGAATCGGACCTGACATTGGAACTATTTGCACCCGGATTAGTATTATTATTATTATGTGATGTCACTGGAGTGGAGGAACCACTGGATCGCCGTTTCTTATCTTTTTCTTTCTTTGACTCTTTTGAAGAAGCTCCCACAACTTCATTTCTTGGTGGAATGAGAGGCGCCTGAACAGTAGCTACAACAGCCACCGTTGTTTCTTGATGGACAGAATGAACTTTAGGAACTTCTTCTTTAATTAGGTTTAAATCACTTTTCTTGGGTTGTATCTCTTTGGCTGATGTGCTGCTGTTATTAGTTAACAACGATATCTGTAAATCCTTCTCTTTACTGCCCTTATCTTTGCTTAGACTGAAAGCTGCCAACGTAGCATCTGAAATTTTAGGAGCTAACTTGTCTTTGTTTCCACTACTCTCGATGGAATCACTCAATTTTCTAGATAGGATGACATGAACTTCTTTCGTTTTATAAAGATGCTGTTGTTGTAGTTCCAAAACACTACTCTGATTCGGTTGATGATGCGAGGAGTGAGAGTCAATACTTATTCGACGATTAGGGGGAGGATTACTTGTAGGTATTGTTGATAGTGTCGGTATTAGTGACACTGTGGTGGTTGCACTGTTTGGACTGTTACCCGCACTTGCACTGGCACTCCCGAGTGGCCCAGCAACACATTTTTTTGAGTCTAAACTTTGGGATCGTTCCACAATTCGAGGTATCCCCTGATGAATACCAGACTGGACGTTGTTGCCACTACAACTAATATTTGTCGCACTCTGCACGAAGGATGAGGTTAACGAAGGTGGAGGGCCAGACAAAGTTGGGATCATAGGTTTCGGATGATGTACAGCCTTTGCACTCGGGGAATGATCAAGATTTTCAGGCGTTTTGGGTGTTGTGACTGATGAAGCTTTCGGAATTTCCACTGGTTTTAAGTGAGGAAAAGGTGGAAAGGACTGTGGAAGGTTTGTACTCTTGGAGTTGTTGGGTGCCGTTGATTGCTGTACAGATGCGATACTTGGCTTAACTTGGCCCTTGTTGCTGTTTAGCTCCAACTTTGACCAGTGCCCCGGACCAGGAATAGTATTTGTGGATGAGGGACTGAGATCTTTAAGCTTCTGAAGTGAATTATTAACCAGGTTTGGTGATTGCGATTGCTGAGGATTGGATTGATTATGATGAGGAGATTTAATGTTGGCGTTGGCAAGATTTGCTGTGTGAACAGATGAGAGAGTCGTGGGTGTTGGTAATCGAGAGGTCATAGTGCCAGGAAATGTTGAGCTGGAGCTGATGGTGTTAGCAGAGGAAGGCGTCGTTGGTGTCAACGGAGTAGGAGTCGGAGCTGATGCTGTGGACGTGGTCGAGGAAGACGAGGCTGTGGAACCTGATCGTTGAAGAGCCAAGCGCCAATTATTTTGCCCAGATAGACCAGGCGACTTTGCTTCATATTTCTCTCCAAAGTTTTCCAGTCTTTTAGAGTCTTCATCGAAGACGGATTTCTTTGCCAAGAGGGATTTCACAATATCTGAAGGTTGATGTCTTATCTCATCCAAGTCCAACACTCGCTTTGTTCGAGTAAATCGGGAAGAAGAGGATGACTCCAATGACGATTCATTCATTCCAGGTTTATTTAGAGTCAAGCTCATACTCTCATGTCCAGCACCAGAGTTCGTTAAAAGGGAACAGTGAGTATGGGGAACAGTGGCTGCTCTTACTGATGTTCGATTGCCATTCCATTGATCATATTTTTCGTACAAGACTTTAATTCTTTGCTCTAATAAAGCACCCACGGGAGAGGGAGAAGAACCTCCTTCCGAGTCCGACGATGAACCAGTCCCGGTTCCACCTTCATGCTCACCTAAATTATTTCCACTCAAAGTGACGCTCTCAAGTTTCATACCATCATCCGACGGCACCGGCAAGCTAAATTCGTTAATATTACTGTTACTACCGCTACTACTTCCACTAACACTGTCATGCTTTACAGATGAACTTGCACTCGGATTCACAACAGTCACATTATTATTTTTCCCGACAGACTCATCGCGCCAATTTGTACTTGTGGTTGAGGAAAAGGAAGAAGAAAAGTTCGGATCGACAACTGGTGAAGGCGAAAAAATGTCACTTTCACTGGTCGACGACGTCATCACAGATGCACCAATACATCCCCCTGTTCCATTTCCTCCACAGGGGGATTTGATCGGACTCTTAAGAATTATGTTAGTTTCACTAGAGCTTCGACTTAGTCTTGCAGACGATTGCAAGGGCTCTTTCATCATATTAGTCATACTCGTATTATTATTGTTACTGTGCCTCTGTCTGAGTGCAAACTCAGGTAAAGGGAGACTAATTGGGTCATTTTTTGACGATACAGAGTGCACTGGAGTTCTGGGTGATCTTAAACTTGTGGGTGTTGTGTCAGTAGTAGGAAAACTTTCTGGATTTTCATCACATAAAGGTGTTCCTGGTCGATCATCACTCTCGTCTCCTCCGTGTACATTTGCACTGTTGTTACTCAATGTATTATGATGATGGCTGTGGCTAAGGTTAGGAGAATATACATTTCCAGCCGTTGCGGCTCCGTGACTACTTTGATGATGGTGATGTTGAAGTTGGTGGTGTCCGTGATGAGAGTGGTGGTACACAGCAGCGTTCACACTATTTCCAGAGTCTGCTGAGGAACGTCGAATTCTACTTTCGTTAGCTTTCTTTCTTGGATCCACCAAACCTGAAATGAACATGGAATATCAAAAGGTTACAAACATTTATGCAGTCACTGAGATCACCTATAATTACAAACCGTGAAGTTCTATGTGCATTAATGTGTATGTCTGAATCTAATCTAGAATGCAATCTGTCGTGTATGCGGATAGCCGATTAAAGCACATTGAGAAATATACAATACATACAAACACATTTCTTAACTACAAGGTAATGAAGAGAAATTTAATTTGAACCCACATACCAGTTGTAACAGTATGTGTATCACAAATGATTCTCGGAGTTGACTCAACACCAATGCCAGGATCGGGTGAAGCTTTACGGACGGTTTCTGTTTTCGGTTCCGGTGATGTGCTCGAGACACCGTCCACCGTCACGATTATACTATTTGACTTGTTACTCGACACACTTGACTTACGATTCACACCCACTGCACAATAAGAATATAAACAGTGTATGAATTATATTACATTGGGGCCCTTCCATACACTGTCACATGAAATATCTATATTTAGACGCACACAACATGAATAACAGTAGAAACAAAAACAGTGTGAAGATTCCCCACAAAGCGTGCATAGCAATGACTTTTCATACTAAAAGTTTCAAGGACATATTTTAGTCTCAAACTGTAAGTCAAACTCTTACTTTGTCCAGAGATTTTTGCAATACATTTTACAAGCACAATTGAAGCCAATTAGATGAGCTTATTACTCTCGCACATCCCTATTTCAATGAAGCTCTATTTGCAGTAGTAGCAGTCAAAATCTAAATGCCAACCTAGACAATGAATAGTACTGAAAAAAAGTGTAATTATTATATTGAATAGCTTTCAGCTTACCAGACTCAAAGCTGCCCGGTTTGTCATCACCATTTATACTGGAACTACTGCTACTACCATGATGATTATGAGTCTCAATATTCTCAACAAAGATCACATCAGAGGAGGACGTTACCACAGCCGAGTCTGTCTCATGACAACTGAGATCAATTCTACTGTTACTGTTGCACTTTGAGTCTTGCTCTGACTTTAACACTTTACCACTTATACACACATCCCTCCCGTCCACACTAACACTCACATGCTCCGGGTCTGGACTGACGGGACTTGTATAGCCACCATGTCTTCGGTAGCCAATTCTATTCAAATCACCACCACTACCCACATCTTCTATTCCTAAAACACTTGCACCATTTCCAGTTCCACTTACACGGATTTGATTTGATTGAGAACTGGCACTCTCCGGAGAGTTTGTTTCATCAAACAATCTTAGTTGAGTCATTGGTTTCATTCCATCCACATCCAATTCATGCCTGTCAAAAAACAATTTCACAACTGCAAAACTGTCATTTAAGCCTGGTACACCTAGAGTGCAGAACTAAACAAACGCTTACCTGTAGGAATTATAGGGTGATTTCAGTTCATCTCCAATGATCGGGCTACCTGTAATTCTCCGATTAATTCGTCGAGTAGATGCACCGGTGTCTTTAAATATACTCGGAGAGGTTACCAAAGCTCCAATAGAATTCAAAGGAGGCGTAGTAGATCCTTGAAGACTCGGTGATACATTTCCACCTGCCCCGACTACTCCATTGCCAATTCTTTCTAAAAACCTTCGGACGACTTCATTTGTCGCATAATCTACGTGTAGGTGTTTCCCTTTAACCACCCAACTGCGAAGTTCACGAATGGCCGTTGAGGCCGATGAGATCTAACGAATTTGAAATAATAAAGTAAAGTAAATACACAATAACTCAGACAGAGGCAACCAGCAGTTATCACAACTACAATGTCACCTAATTTACCCCTTGTTAGGTTTTTGTACACTTAAATACTCCAGGTATTTACACTATATCTTGTATTTACAAAGTTTTTACCCTATTGATCAATGGGGTCAACGTCAATTCGTTAACATGTGTAAAGTAAAACACTTTACCTCTTCAAATTGAACGAGCGCAAGGACCCTCTCTAGGTCTATGACGACTCTTGTAATAGCACCATACTGACAACAATGGCTAGTGACTTGTTTCTCAGTAACACCAGATGTTCCTTCCAATAGAAGTGAGTTTGTTGCTGCATTTCTGAAGAATGATACACGTGCTTCTCGGGACTTGAACACGTGACGGCCCCATTGCGCTCTAATTGCACAGGCAATGTCCACAAACTCACAAACTGCTTGCGTGGAAGCCCCTAGCTTTCGAATATCAATATTCTGAAAGGAACATTCAAATGGGTACATTAATCAATTCGAAGGGTATAAAACTAGCATGAATGAAACGCCGATTGCTGATTGCAGCTAGCTATTATATTGATTGATACTATTCATCTCAAATCTGAAACATTAAATTCACTTACCACAATATCACCATACTGATCAAAAGCACATCTGAGCTCAGGTTGTGTGACAGTTGCATCAAGACCTGTGATGAGAACGGTTCTTGTCGGAACACTCGAAACCTCATCATCACCCCCCGATCTATACGTATAGAAAACGAGAAAAATCCAATCCATGAAAAAGTTGAACATTCTAACTCAACTCACGTCCTAAACATAGCAACTGAGCATGGTCAGAGGAAATCCTGAGGGCTCGAGTTAAACCCTGCCAAGCCAAACTACCATGCCATAGTCATCAAGAGTGTTAAAACCTAGTTACGTCAAATTCAGGTTTTCTTGGCTCTTTCATTACGATGATACTCCGACATATGAAATGAAATGGTCTGCAAATAATGCAACGCAATGCACCCACCTGTTGTCATCATCAGTTCCACCCAGTGTCTCTTCACCCCTGCCGTTGTAGTACGCAGTCACTTGGATCTTGCATCCGAAGAATTGTTTGTCCTGTGACAGAGCTACAGCCCTTGTTGCATGTTCTGCTGACTTAAAACATACAATGGCGAATCTATCTGATCCAGAACCAATCACTCGAACCCATGCAACTTTTCCATGCTTTTTGTACTCATGATATAGGCCGTCTTTGAGAGATGTATCAGACGACCTGGCGGGCAAATTTCGGATTTTAATCGCTGCATGAAGTTCTGCTCCGCTTGGCGTTCTTCGATGATGCTGGTGATGATGATGATGCCCAGGTGTATTGATACTTCGACTACAACCAAACCAACCACTGAATTACATGATTATGACAATTTACATCGAAATACAACAAAAACACCTGTTTCACTCATCTCAATAACGACACGCTCTATATACGATGCGTATACTAAAAGGCCACTATTGTAAACGAATTTTATTTGTAACATGTAAAAAATTGTAGGTAAAAACATAGATACTCTAGAGGTCCCCTATGTGGATTGCTAAATCTGTCATTTGAATACATTTATAACTCATGCTCATTCTTAAAATTGTTTTCCATCTTAAGTCAAACTCAAACTCAACTCAGCTTTATTGTTAGTTTAAGATTATTAAGATCTAACGAGCAGTACGGAGAAATAATGCAGCTGTCCACAACATAAAAATTTATAACCAACAAAGAACAACAATTATATTAAGGCATCCATATTACACTCTAGTCAAACACTCTAAAACATCGCGACAACAATCTGGCAGTCATCGTACCTATTTCATCAATGCTATAGGTCAAACTTAGTCTAAAGTAAATAGGTATAATCCTTGATGTGATTAGTGATAGTATGTAAATTTCCAATATACGTTTGCAAAATAGCGTGATTCATAAATGAATCATCAGAGGGAAGTGAGAGAGCTAGCAAAGGATACTTAAAATTATACAACGTGGAAACAGTGCAACAAACTTAAGAAAAGCAGTACTAAGAAACGAAGACCTATATCATGATAACATGGTTAAGTCATACAAACGGCGTAGTTACTCTAGTAGAAAATAAATATTTAAGTATTATATACTGCTGCAGCATATACCTAATAATATAACAAAAATAATACAGCAAGGAGCTAAGAAAATTAACAGCATTTCAAATTACACGAATGAACGTAACAACATGCTGGTAGACAAAGGAGGTAAGGTAGATAGAGCAGCAAGAACGAACAAACAGACATAAATGCACATACCACATACCTGGTTGTATGTGTAAGGTAGGGTAAAATAAGGTAAGGTAATATTATTGCATTAGCATATTAGAAGGTAGATTTGACACAACACAGACAGAAGGTAGAACATGAACATAGTATGTATGAGTATGGCAAAACATAGCAAAACGTAACATCACAGCGCACAACACACAGAACAGAACACAATAATACAATACAAAGTCAGGCCAGGTACCAAGTGAAGTAAACCCAAGTGAGGTTCAATGACCTCAAAAGTGCATAAACCCAATATGACACCAACTGAAGTGAAAGTGAAATTACACAGTATCCTTTCGTATCGCATCACATCACATCAAATCCCTTCAGGTAATAAGAAAGAAGCCAAATGAGTTAGAGAAGTAAGGCTTAAATGAAAAGTCAAGGAGAGCCTTCTATTCAACAACAATAACAAACCAACTTTGCAGTCACACAACCCCAAGGAAATGGTAATCATATAAGTCAAATGGAATGGAAGAGAAAAGGGAATGTAGTTTAATATGTATAGTATAATAGAGATAGCTAATACATTGAGAGAGAGAGAGACAGAGAGAGACTGCCAAAATCATTCAATGCCACTCCACGTGTACCACATATTACATCGATTGTAAATTGTGTCGACAGTGTTCATTAAACGTTTGGCTCAACACTTTTAAACACTAACTTTTATATCATATTCGACCTATCGCTCCATCAGGCAACAGCCTTGCAACTTTTAGATTGCACTACAACTTTTGTATTATCATAGAACTTTATAAAAGTGAATTAAAACAACCTGCAGCTAGTTTACAGCAAATATAAATTGGATCCAACAATGTAAATGTGTAACTTCGTCCACCTGTAAAATTCCAAGTATAAACGGAAGCTACTGCTACTGCTATTATTACTATATTTTCATGTATACAACGAACATCTTTTATCAATTACTACAATCTAATTTTAGACCATCAATATCTACAACAAAATCTTATTTTATAGCTTACATTATTACTTCAACATCCAATACTTAAACCCCAAATCAAAGATATATTATATACATGATGCTTATTACTTTTTAAAGACACAAAATATTTTAAGTCTGTCGGTGTTAGTTTCAACGCTTCAAGATGTTTTTTAATTCAAACAAAAAATGTTATGCAATAGTTTTTTTTTATTATTCTAGATTGTCTTGAAAGCATGTTACCAGTTCGTGTAACGGACTTTTGTGCACAAATATAAGTCGAAGTTTAAAACAAATCAGTCTTTCTCATTTTTCAATTTCATTTTGTTTCGCAAGTGCACGAGTTTTGGCTTTTCCATCACCGAGAACCATAACAAGGGGTAAATATTATTTGCTCAGCGCAACAATGATAAGGTACATTAAGTCTCCTCAAATAATAACCTCTTAGTTGTTTGCTTAGACATTGTTATTTTTACAATGGTAAATGTATGTAGGTAAATGACTCTGACGTGGCAAAACACATTCTAATTCCAATATAGGTATATTATATATACCTATATGCATATGGGCATGTATTATACTCTTTTGCACACTGTGTTATGTATACCTCCCTACGTTGTCGTTATGTTGGGTGTACATGTTACATGCATTTGTACTGCCTCTGCTCTACTGCTTTTTAGCTATGAGAACTGCTAACATACAGAATGCAACTAGATGCAATAATGCAACCTAGGGAAATTCCGTGCCTAAACCTATCTAATGCATATGCATGTACTGCAGACTTCAATGTACAGAATACGGGGACATACACTAAACGTAAAATATGCCTGCTTTTGCTTAGTACCATAAGTTCATCGTAGCATTCAAGTTAAGCCAAAACGATGTTGTTATCACTTTTACTTTCCTCTTGCTTCCCTTACTCTTTACAACCCTTCCATACAACATCACTTTCTACATGGTCTATCAATCTATACGCAATGTGAAATATCAAATAGAGTGTAACTGAACCTAAAAGTTAGTACAAAATATTTATCTCTCTCCTTTTCCTACTATTTTATCATCAACACCTACCGAATCCACTTTAGTACATATTTTCCTTGAAGTAAGAAAATGCCTTATCCCTATAGGTATCCTCTCCATTCCCGAATTCCCAACTGCATGCAAAATAAGCACACATAATATCCATTACATCCACCGGAGAAACCCATACACCAACTCAATTTATTTTCGTCTCAAAGGTAATACTAAAATAGCCCCGTTTGGCAGAGGACGACAAACACACAATCTTACACATCATACTATTACACCTATTATGTAGCTAGTGTACACATAACGTAGTCTCTCTTTTTCATGCCATTCCAAATAAATAATGACTATACCCTACTATTCTACTCCACTATAGACGCGTTCATAGACAAGTCATTTATACTTACTTTATTTCATACTGCACCTAGAACCAAAGCAAGTCATACCATTCCATAACCCTCTACCAGTCCAGTGCATGTTGTCTTTCCTACACCCATCCCAAAATCAAACACTTCATATCTCTACTACAGTATGTTCTATCTTGGTAACTCAAGACATTCCCAAAAACCATTTAGAATGGACGAAGACACAGACTTCCACTTACTACGTAATTCACAAGGAGTATTAATTACAATCAGGTATTTTATAAGTAAAATACTGAAGTCACCTATAGTTATATTCTACACTCCATCGTGATAATTACTTAATATAGATTACATTAAATTCTCTTCATAAGAAAAAAGCAACCATAGCTTGAACAGTTTATGTGTTCCATAGTCAATTGTGTCAATAATAGAAAGCAAACGTCAAAAGGACTATCATGATAAGTAAACTGATAAAGTGATAATCAACGAGCGTGAGTTTGAGTTTGGTTTACATTACAGTACACATTACATTGGTAACTAAGAAAGGGAAAAATCAGGAAGTGGATGCAGTATAGAGAATCGCAACACGACGAACAATCAAAGTCATTTATTTTCACAAGACACACTACTAGGTACTATGAATACAGAGAATATCAAACAAGCATATACTACAGAGAGAAACAATTCGACATTTGATCTGTACCTTGGGGAATACGATTTAGTTGAAGAAGGTGAATGAGAAGGGGAATGAGGGGCAACAGCGAGTTTTCGATGGGGAGAGGGAGACGAAGAAGTAGAGGAAGATGGACTCGCCGCCATCGGAGATCTCGAACTGTGACGGACACGGGAGTCCGCTGGACGACTCACCACCCGAGACCGACTGTACCTACGAGGTCAAGCACGACACAACATATTGTTACATATATAAGACAACACGATTTCTGGACATTCGACGACAAGAACAACACAATGAGTTCAGTCAAAGGAGACATTAAAGTACATAATACAAGAGAATAACAAATATTTCCCAACTAGCCCAACAACAGAATCTTTACTAAAAACTGTAAATAAACATTTCCACTGAAAATAGTGTCAACTGACAACTGAATCCAAAAAGAAGTAGAAGCAAATAATTTATTATTAATGTAGCAGTGGACTTTCAATGACTTCTCTATATATATATATTAAAATACCCTACGAAGAGTGTATTGGGAGTTTCCATCTTTTTTCGGCTAGCTAATACGTACAGCAAACAAAGAGTCAAAATGTGACAACATACCTCTGACGAGAATACGAATTTTGATGAAAGCGACCACCCGTGGAACCTCCCCTGGAATAATGTCCGGACGAACCATGGTGAGGCGGAGATCTGGAACGGCCCGAACTTACACTTGTGGAAACACTTGAACGAGATCCAGACCGTGGTGACCGAGAACCGGGACTACTTCCTCGGTCTGAGCTGCCTGATTCACTCACCGACCTTAATTCCAAACAAAAATCAAAACATTACCACACAACTCGTAAAAACCTGGAAGTCAAAAATCATCCTCTCTACCATGAAACCAAATAACTTCATTCCTTAGTTAGACTATACCAGACAATTCATTATTGCCTCTATATTGCAAGAAGTTCTCCATTAAACCTTGCAGGCTCAATTCTGTGGCAAGAGGGAATAGAGAACTTTGTTTAACAACTCCCAAGTTTTACTGCATTCAACTGCAAAACTAAAGCGAACAGTATGTAGCTTCATAAACCTTAATCATACCTTGACTTGTGTCTCTTGCTGGGCAAATGGCGGGATGAGACGGAGCTAGCAGGTGAGTCTGGGCGTCTGGGTCCTTTCGTACCAGTTTCATTTGGCGGTGGATGAGAGGGTGGTGGAGGGCCTGAGTTCCTCTCGTCCACTTCGGAATGGGCTGGAGGGGCAAAGCGCCCTTCATTCGGATAACCCCACGACATGCGGTAATTCCTTGTTACACAAATTACAGCAAGTATTAACTTTTTATCATCCGGTAAAATAAAAGCTTTCTGAAACTTCTGTTGCACCGATGAAGAAGACAAATCAATACTAAGGTCTGTGCGCTTTTTATTGTACTCTTACCTATCCATGGGGAACGAATGTCTATTGTGGTAAGGATGTCGATGCTCACGACGACCTCGGACTCCATGGAAGCCATGACCATCACCCCTTCCTCGACTAAAGCCCTTCGGTTGCTCATAGAAATGACTAGATGAGTCTTCCGATTGCCTGAATAATGCATAGAAAACAAGAAATACGTCGTATCTTTAAAAGTTAAAAACACCTTTTGCATCACATCACCCTACTTACATATAGATAAACCTATTCAATTCACATGCAGGCAGACAATATCCTCATTCTTCAACCACCAAGAATACTGTGTGTATATGTTAACATTACAATCATAACTCAATTCAACATTGTCCCATCGATTTGACACAACAACCAAACCAAATTCAATCAATTATTCCATCTAAGTTTTCAATTAATTCAATTCAAATATAAGCCGAAGAAGGACTGTCCCATATACAGTATCCAGAAGAACCATCACAAGTATCCAAAAGTTAGTTCATCACACAATAATAGCAGCAAAGTTGGCTGAATTAATTTCCATACTTTTCTCTGAAATAAAAGACTCATTTCCTCCAATTCTGTTATTTTTTTCGTGGATGCTTCACTCACTTCACAATTCACACACACATATCACCCTCACATTTGAATACACGCCTACACGTAAAACATGGGTAACACAACACCAAAACTCAGCACAGTATATTCCTCCTCTTCAATGATGTTTTTTCAAATTTAATATTATACACTTTCTAGTGAGTGTAGATCTCACATTTCTTTAAAAGAGAACGTATTTATCTACACTGAAAATATGGATACACAGTATTGGTTTAACACAAAAACCTTGTCCATGTAAACGACAGCTTCCACCCATACATTATGATTAAAATCCACTCATCTCGCCAAACACGAACACCTAATTTCGAATAATAACGGAATTTCTTTAGTAGGGAATACTTCACTCCAGTTCATTACTTATAAACAGGTAGGTTGACTAAAATCACGAGTACACTTCAAACAAATCGGGTATTAGTTAATCAACGTATAATCAAATTTAACTGAGATAATTAATAGTGGATGTGTAAAAAGATATTAAGAAGTATCTTACAGGTTAGCCCAGTCCTACTTAAAAATCGTAACTTGTCCCGCACGGAAAATTCTTAAAGGTTACAGTACTTTTTATTTTCTACAAATTCGCAGAAATCAAATTTTTCAAATGTCTTTTTGACAGAACATGAACATTGCTGGGGGAAGTAATTTGTACAATAGAATATTTTTTATATACATATTCCGCATTCTTCTAGAATTCTTTAAAAAATTGCGGAATTCTGGAAGAATGCAGAATTAACGTCAGACAATTAAGATATTGTATAAAATACTTCGCCCACCAATACACACGTGATGTCGAAAAG
>JAAXYV010000096.1:0-16158 GCA_036851875.1 Novacerus sp. FZ-2019
ATGGTTTCTAGTTTCTGCCCCCCTTCATGCGCACTGTAAACATTGCAGAGCAGTGTGATACTTCAATCGATAGATAATTTAATTCTGAATTTATTGACATATAATTCGTGTACCTGTTGTCAAAATGGCGGTGTTCACAGACGAAGAAGTTGAACAAAACCCGATGCAATGAGTACAATACGCTGAGAGAGGAGCAAAAGTTATGAAATACCCTGTATCATACGTGCGTATACAAGTGGACAGTAGAAGTTTAAAGAATCATTTTCTAATTTAGATGTAAAACCAAAACGTTAAGGTACCTAATCGGTGATATAAAATGTTCCTTGATGTTTCTTGATATTTAAGGAAATTATATTGATTTAAAGCCGGATACTTTTATACAGCATTTATTTTGGCATTTGGGTAAAATAGAAAGATGGATTTACGTTATTTTTCAATTTTGTAAACATTATGAATTATGTTTCAGTTTATCATCTTTACTCCCCAGAGGAATCGTATCTATCTGATTAGAATCAATTTTTTTTATCGAAGTATTTAGATTGTGCTTAGATCAAATGAATATTTTGTATAGTTCTAACCGCTTATTTGAATATATTACATACACCACTAGAAGTTTGGTAGTTTAGTCTGGAGCGATTGCAATCTTAGAGAACAGGTCAACTAAAAAAAGTTTGATGCAGTCAAATCATTGTGGCTTAGTTATTGAATCGACTAGCGTATCTGAGATCGCGTGGGTTCTGAAGTTTGATGAAAGTCGATACATCGTTATTCCTTCTTGTCTGTGGAAGTTGGCTGAAAGAAATTGTTGTAGCGCAGAAAGAAAAGGGATGAAAGTATTTTGATTTTGACTCGTTTCGTGTCAGTTTCATCATACTCGTCTTTCTTGTTCTCTCCTCTTTGTTTCTCAAGTTCTATTTCACTCATATCCAGAGGTAAACGAAGTTGAGAAAAAACTGAGGACGAGGAGAGTAACGAAAGGAGAGCAGATAAAGTTAGGGGAGAAAAGGTAGTGAGGTACTACTTCTGAACTCAGCTGTATTGGGAGGTCGATAAATAATGATTTTTGGCGAGCATGCTGAATTTCTTCTCATCTTCCGATGTGTTCTATTGTGTCGGAAGCTGATTCTGGCGCTTGGAGGCAGATTATTGGATTATACTGTTCTCTCAGTTGAGCTAAGTGCAACTGACTTCTAAGGGAAAGAAAGGTGCAGAGAGGCGATAAATGAACTAGTATAATATGCACAGTTATGACTATGACAGGTTCGCATTTTACTTGTCTTCCAAGTAAACGTATAAGAAGGAGGTGAGAATCGGTAATAACGATAGTAATACTGATGGATTGATAGCTGAACAAGGATTAAAAAGAGAGCTTTCGGATTTTGTTCTTGCGTTTCTTTTCACACGTATAATGGAACATTATCTATGACGTGAACTACATGAAAAATATAGTTGATGTAAAGTATAATATAAGAAATGAGTGCTAATTTCGTGTTGAAAAGACTGTAGCAACGACCGCACATTTTTTCTGCTGTCTTTATGGCCACAGCTAAAATAAATGAGCATATGGATTTTCATGTTAGTCTCCGGGATGATGCTTCACGTATATCCATAGTACTAGGTAATGTTGCTGTTACAGTATGGGTTAACTAATACTACGCTAAGCTAAGGGGTTAGACGATATATCTTATATTTTTTGTGGGCAAATACAGTTTTTGCTTTGAAATGGGAGTGGAACTATGTCAGAAATTGTCATTCTTGAGTATATAGGATTTTGGATGACCCTTTCTTCTTAGTTGTTTTGTTTGTGTAGTAAAATTCTGCTGAAACCGGGTAGATGTAATTCTACGGAAAAGGAGACTGGGAAGGGAAGATAGATAATATAAAAATGAGTTAGTCTAGCAAACTGTTTACGAGTAGCTGGTTTCTTTCAGCCCAGAAGGTTGAGTGTGCTATATTTTCCCCTCCAAGCTTTCTCTTGCTTTCTCCATTTCAACTCTCGTTATGGCTTTTTTCTCGTGTCATATAAGAGCACAGTTTATTTTTAAGGTTGAGTTTTTAAGGTTATACGTTTACTCCAGTTAATAATATAGGTGAACGAAAGTTTTTGCTGTATAAGTTAATGTAAAATAAATGTAGTGGTGTGTTTTTGTTTGTATTTCTTAATGCACAGAATATAAATACAACAGAATTGTACTTAAATATCCGTATTTTACGTGTATTTGAGTGTACTTATGGGGTTTGTTGTTTAGTGATTGCACCATGTATTTACGCGGAGATGGACAAATTCAGTCGAGTCGGTGCTTTCCTGCGTGTTGTTTGTTCAAGAATGAGAATAATATCGTTTTCCACTTCAGGTATTAGGGGCACCTTAAAAAATAAATCGGGCTTTACTTGGTGGCTTCACTGTTGTTATGGAGATGACTTAAGTCTGCCTTCACTAAATTTTTGGTTTACCTAAGCTACAGAATACATGAGAAACTTGACTGGATTGAGCCTAAAAGCGTAGTGTGGTTGCGAAACTTTGTCCACACCTAATCTCCGGATAAAACATCGGTGACTCACAGGTCATACCAGTGAATATTTCCTTGATTTTTTTCTGAGATTTTAGTTCGCGTGCATACAGAATTGTTAAGTGCACAGTGTGAATGCACTAACTGAACTCCAATCTTACTTTAAAAAATCGGAAAACTTTGGTCACTTTTTTAATATTATTTTCATTGGCTTAGGAACTTTGTAAAATAATGACACCAAGCACTTAGCATTTCTGTGTATGTGAACTAAATTCAATGAAAAATCGGAACCGAAATCTTTACTCGTTTGACCTGTGAAACTGTCCGCGTTTTACATCTCTGCTTAGGCTAGCTTTATTTTTCAAGGTGCCCCTTAAGTAGCTGAAGTTACTTTTTAACAAACCATGGTGACTAAGGGCATAATAAGGTAGTGAAAGAAAGCCGTAGATTAGTATTAATTTGTCATTTATCTATTCATTTGCGTTTCCATATTATTATGTTCAGTGGCTTTGCGATACATACCATGGTATAGGAATAATTTATTTACGAACAATAGAGATTTATGTTTTTTAATTGTGCACGTATCATATTGCATTACAGACAAAGTGACAGCCCAAAACTAATAATTTTTATGCTACTAGGTATCCATCGATATTAACCAAATTGAGCGCATTTCCTTATGAATACGGACCAGTAGTACGCACAGACTATACATAATGTAGTAAGAGGGCGTAGGTAGCGTGGTTCCGGAAAATACATGTTTTCTATCCGGAGAAAACCCTTAAAATTCCGTTAAGGACTTGCTCAATGTGCCCCATTTACGAAATGAACCACGTGGACAAAAGGAACATGTGTACAAAATTTGGTATCAATCTATGTAAGCATTCGAAAGTTACCGTGAATACAAATACAGAAACACCGAGTGGTTTGAAAAGTCGGGCGTAAACCAAAAGGTAGCTATCACTACTTAATAATAGGACCAGTAAAATTTGTCATCTATTTATAAGACAGTGGTCTGTTACATCTAGGGATTATTCAGTAGCGGATACTACTTATTAGATGTAACAGGCCATTCTATTTTCTTAAATAGATGACAAATTTCACTGATCCTATTATTAAGCAGCGGTAGCTACTTTTTGGTTTATTCCCAACTTTTTCAAAACATTCTGTGACTGTATCCACGATAATTTTCGAACGTGTGGATCGATTGACACCAAATTTGGTACACATGTTCTTTTTTTATTTTTTATTTATTTATTTATTTATTCAAGCAGATCCAATTATCATACATATTACACATATACAACCATAAGTAATTGCAATTCTTTGATCCATACTTAGTTTTTGTGTACTACGGATATGTACTCATAGGGGAAGAGTGTGGCTACATTTCTTAATACCGAAAGCTACCTTTGCGAAATGAATGATTGGT
Organism: Novacerus sp. FZ-2019; assembly: GCA_036851875.1. Taxonomy (NCBI): domain Eukaryota; kingdom Metazoa; phylum Arthropoda; class Collembola; order Entomobryomorpha; family Tomoceridae; genus Novacerus; species Novacerus sp. FZ-2019. The sequence continues at coordinate 3,943 of JAAXYV010000096.1, forward strand.
TTTGAGCTCTCACTGTCTCGATACAATACAATACGTGTACAATTAAGAAACATATACATACGTCCATGTTCTGTTGTCTATTTTTTCATAAAAATATTATCTCTATAATATGATATCTCAACGCACCTTGATAATATAATAATATTATGGTAACGCAAATTAAGTGGGCAAATGGCAACTCAATACTAATCCATGGTTTGCTTCCTCTACTTGGTTAAATCCATGGTTACCATGGTTTATTTAGTAAATAAAAGTAATATCTTGTCAGCTGTGGAAAAGTTATTGAATGCTACGTTTGTCTCTACTATAGCTGAGGGAGCTAACTCTAAGCTAGACAATACAATTCTTGACATCCCCATCCCCAAGAGGCTTCGGATCGTATTCCAATTTCTTGTCCAATGGTAGTAAGAGACTTTCAAAGGCTCAAAATTTCAGATATAAAGAATATAAGTTGAAAGATATAACTCGTAACTTGACTGCCGGGTCATGTCGCACTCAATTCTAATATCTTTCTAGTCTAGAAGACAGTTGCTTTGATGCTGTCAAGACTGCGAAGAATGTTAATGAAGTAAGCTTGAGGGAATGAAGAAGTTAGGTTTGACCGTTGAGGCGGTATAGGAATTTTTATATACTTCATTCTTTCGGTGTGAATTGTTTGACTGTTATTTCCAGAAGTGAAGCAGGAGAAATCATCAGTTGGTTTGACCAGCTGTAAACAATAACGATGAACTCATTTCTTTTTCATTCCCGTACCAGAAATTCCATAAAATTGTAAGTTGATGGCTCAAAGGAAGACTTTGAGAATGTAAAGGAAATGAAAGGGAAAAGAAAGTAAGTAAGTAGGTAGGTAGGTAAGTTCACATGAGAAAAGTAGAAGCTTGGTTGACTGTGTGACTCGACTCGATTTTAGCCTTGGCGTTAGATGCATGGTCTTAGACTAAAGACGGGAGAAGATTGCTGTTGAGTTGGTTGGATATTCGTTCGTGATCGTAGTGTATATTATGGATCGGGATGTTTGTACCTACCTATGTATGTACATTCACTCGTGTATGTACCTACATAGAGTCTAGCTTAGACTCCTCAGGTATATGGCAAAATAGAAAGTTCATGAGATAGAAATGGTCTAAAGGACAAACTAAGAAGACTACAACTTATACATACAGATATGGGTATAGATGTTTGTTCAGTGTAACCAGCCGGGCAGGACGGGCTGGAAGGAATGGAATCAAATAGAATGGATGGGCCTAAAGAACTAAGGGTTGGTTGAAGTAGAATAGACTAGTGGAGTGAGATCGATACCACGCGGGCGTATTCTCCTCTTCTTTTGGCCTCTTTTTCACGAAATTTCGGTGTGACGAACGAACGTTTTCGCTCCTTCTCTTCCGCCGAGTTGAAAGAGAAGAGTTTTGGGGTAAGCTTGGCCCTGCCTGCCTAAAATCATTTGGTCCAACTCGCACGGGAAGCAAGAGAGAGAGACACACACAGAGTGAGAGAGAGAGCCAGAGAAAGAGAGGGGAATAGGAAAACCAGAGAAAATTTCTGGGTTGCTTGGTTTGGTTTGGTTTGGCTGTTGCCTGGCTGACTACATTCACTTTACCTAACTCAACCGCCCGCTCGTCTTGACTCCATTCATTTCACTCGCATTCCATCAGACGAAGTTTCAACAAGTTTGCCTCCTCTCGTCTTGTCTAGCCTGATTATTTGAGTTGCCACTCGTTTACATTGGGTTTGAACAAAAGAACCGGAAGAAAGCAAGGTATAGTCTATCAGATAAAAAAAGTCAATCCCACTACTACCTTTACTTGTACTAAAGGAATAGGACACCCAAAGTTTTAATTGGTCAGATCTGATTTGAAACGACAGAGTTAATCCTAGACTCATCATCCAGTATATTCTGCCCAGTTAACCTATCCAGAATTTGATTGCTTCCTTTCTTTTCTGTCCGTGCTTCCTCTGTGAAAATTGTATCGATTCAGTGGGACAAGCGGAAAGGACGGGAGGAGGACAAGAGATTGAGAGAGCAGTTTGAAAGAAGTATTAGAGAAAGAAAAGCGACGTCGAGAAATAATCCGCCTAGTGTGAATTCAAAGATAGCTCAAGCAAAAGCCACACAACTCTTCTCAGACTATAAGTCGAGGAGCCTTTTCTCTTTCTCTTTTCTCTGTAGCAATTTCTTTCACTCACGAGTTTTCCCTTAAATCTTTCTCTTGATCTTGAAGGCCAACTAGACAAAAAAAAACTACAAGGAATTCAACCAACGTTCGCAATGGATGTCGCCAAGGATGTGTAAGCCAAAAAAAGCAATAACTCATTTTTTATTTCTATCGAAATAATAATAGCTTTGATCAGAACTGTAGAATATGTAGACTCTAGGTAGTAGTCCCAAGCTTCAGCTACCTCTATATTCCTACCTTTAGCCTAAAAAATAACTATATGCTGTACCTAAACAGTTTTTATTTCGCTGCACTTCTTCATGTGCAGTGAGAAGAAGAAGACTATAGTTAGACTATAGAATATAGAGACCATCAAAGGACTCAACTGGGCTAACGTGAGATTTGCTTGCGTATTGGTTCCGACGTGTGACCCGAAAACCCAAAATGATTTTTTTTTTCGATTTGATTCGCTCCAGTTTTCTGGATTTTCTTTGCCTGATACAGAAATACATGCATACATTCATATATTTTTTACATATCCTCTCACAAAGTCTGTATATAGAGTGATCACTCCAGGTGGTTGACGCTTTTGGTGTCTCACGAAGAGGTTACATAGCCAAACATAAGTGTACGCTTCCCGTTGTGACTACCTGCGGGTACCCACACAATACGGTACGGTGATGGACGAGCGAAATGGGAATAGAAGTTTTTATTCCGCATATCAGAGGGAAACCATTAACAGTCTAACAGACGTAGGAGGTCTTGCCAAAATTTTCTTCTTTGCTTTCATCATGGGTAATAAAACGAAAGGATGTATGCAAGAAAGATTCCGCGTTTAAGATGATGTGTTTTTGGTATCGTGGTATCACTACTTGTTCTTGCAGAATTGATATGACGGACTGAGATACCCGAAATGTACTTTGTTACTCCTTTCGCTCTTCCTATATGCTAAATTAGAATTCATGGTTGGACGCCCGTTTTATTGTGTGGGCTTCCTCTTGGAATTAAAACTTGAAATGTTAATATATGAAAGGTCATTTTGTGTTTTATCATTATGTGGCAAGAAACAAGTTTTATTTCAAAGTTTAAGACGGTCGAAGTTTAAAACAGGGATTGAATTACCAAATGAATGGCTGCCATCTGTTGTTGGTGGGTTGTGAGGTTTTAATACAAGCATATTGAGATTTTGACAAGTGGTCGAGAGTAAAAGAAAAGAGTAAAACTTCCATAGCGGGGTGGTGAATTACACTCGAAAGTGGCTCGGACTTGATGGAAGTTACGTAAGAATAGATGAGGATGTTTCTGAGAGCGTGACTAGAATTGTACATTAGAATTTGAACTTTTTCTCTTATGTTCGCTTCAGGTTTTCTTTCTCTGCTTTCTCTTATAGCATTCGTATTGCATTGTGAGTTTACACCCGTGTAGTATAATGGTATGTAATAATGAGCACCTTCAGCCATCTTCGCTTGCCATATGTCTTGTTAGTCTCAGACCCAAAGAAAGTGGATGTGCATCGGAGTGGCGTGATTTAAAACCTGGCTGAGTCAGTCTAAAAACTAATCCGAATTGTATATTGAATATTTTGCTTGTAACTTGAAACTCCTTCAGTTGACTATACATTGCATTGAGATGAATAGTCTACTAAGGTTTTAACAACCCCAGCTTGGATGAAATAAAAAGACCTAGGAGAAGTTTCCGTTTCCCATACCTTGGCACATAATAATAATATTATTTCAGACTTCATTTCAGTTTGAGTAACTGGAGAGTATAATACGGCTCTAGCGTTCGCTTGCTTCTTGGAAACTGTGCATTCGCACACAGTGCTTCAACTCAGTTGAAGTTGAATTGATGAATAATTTAGTGGTGGCAGTGAGGTAAACGAGGATAGAGTGAAATAATGGAAACACAACTGAAGCATTGGTATAGTTACGAAACAAGATATATTGTTGGCCAGTGTTTAGGAGTAGAACTAGGTACCTAGGTATATAGATTTAGCTGACGTTTACACTTCTTGTTTTGAGTCAATGATAGGAATTAATGAAGTTTACAAAGTACGAAGGATAGGGTTACCTTTCTATTTCTTAGAACCACAGAAATATATTACGCAGTTGGAACCACAAAAATGGTACCTACTCGGTAAAAGAAGCTAGTTACATGAAAAGATTCTCCGCCCAGTTTATTAAAGTTTCATTCCAGGCTCTGACGCAAATTGATGAGCATTGAGCTTTTTTTTCCTGCGGTGAAAGAAAATACACGGGCAAGCAAGTAGTTGGTGGTGTATATACGACTTAAAAGGTTAAATTTCAGCCAAAAGCTTGATAAATCGCCATTCAACCTGACTTTATCGTGTTGATGTTGATTTAAAGCACCAATGCTCGTAAAATTGGAAGTTTTTGATGTAGACACTGATAAAAAAGTCGGAGTGTGTTGTCCGAGTTTCTTAAACTAAAACTAACTAACTGGTCGCTGGTTGAACTATCTGTAAAATTTGTTGGTTGAACGTTCAATCACATTTTATAGGTAATTGAAGGTGAAGTTAAATCAATAAATGAATGAGTTAGGTAGTTATTTACATGGCTACGTCTTTCGTTCATGGCAATGCAATATGGCGGCACACCCAAGGAGCAGTTGCTTGCTTTCGTCCTTGAAGGTGACACTACCTTTCGTAAGCATGTATTCAGTATTCACACTGTATGACAGAGCAGAAGTATTTTAAACTTCGCGGGCACAGATCATGGCGGTCAAAATGTGCAAATCGTACACTTGGACGATAACGTGCAACATTTATATGTTGATTTCATTTCATATAAATGGTTTCACGGAAGCAGAGTTGAATGTAAATTATATGAAAGTATCTCTAGACGACAGAAATTTAAGCTTAAACTTCGTTACACATATCAGTTTTACAGAGTGTAGGATGTTTATTTTATTGAAATATTTCCCCATATATTGTGTGTGTATAGGTGGATGAATATATATTATTACCTAACTACCTATGTTTATAGAAATAGGGCAGTACAGTTGGAGGAATATCAATAATAACAGTCAACTGTGCACAAGCTATCTGGATTCTTAGGGTGTACAATAGGGTTGAGAAATTTAGGTGGAAGCGTCCGGATGAGTTGATTTTGTTTGTGTTACTGGGTGAGCTGAGGAATAGAAGGGTATAGTAAAGCAGTTTGCAATTTCATGACCTGTTTTCCATGTCTGTTGAATTTAAGTTCACTCTAAAACTGTATAGTTTCCGTTGGTTGCTGTGGGCTGGTGTGGAGTTACAATGTTTTCTAAAGACTAAGTATTACGGTTTAATGAGGTTTCACTTGATTTGACTTCCCTCATGGGGATTATGAGTCGTACAGTATGTTAGGTACATTCTACGCTGCATATTGGAGTGAATTACTACTCCGTCTCGGTGATATCTGTTTTCCTTCCTTTTGTTCAACCAGCATGCATAGACCTAACAAGAATACCTTATAGTGAAACTATTTCAAAATTCAATTTACTTCAGGGCTGATGCAAACGGTATTTGGTTCTTTCTTGCATTGTATTGTATTGGTGTTTGACTTTCTGTTGCTGGTGCAGAAGATGGTGTCCATCTAATTTTATTTTCTTGCATGGCTGATGGGATTAAAAGAATCACAAGTCCTTGATTTATTTCTCTGATTCTGACGTTTTTTCTTTAATTTGGTTGTGAATGTAATGGATTGTGTTTCCAGTCAATTCATACTTTTTTAATTTCCTGTAGGGATTGAGTTTATAGTGTGACAGATGTTGTTTTTCTTGATAATCTTTTTATCAAGGCAATGCAGTATGCAATGCAATCAAGACTTCCAAGACTTTCTCTTTGTAGTGTTTCTCAGTTTCAGGAGACTACTGCCTGTATTATTGTGGAATATTAAGTAGGGAAGTTTGACTTAACATTGGCACTGGCTGCCATGTATACTATGGCTTGAAGTAGTTATTCTCAAGTAGGAAAATAAGTAAGCATTAAGCCCTGGCTTATGTACTCTCGCAATATCGACCAGCAATATCTCATAATAGTGAATGAAAGGAGCAACTAAGTTGGTGGAAATCATATTTATGTGGGATAGAGTCTTTGAGCTGAGTTATGAATAGAAAATTCTCATCTGAATGATTTCATCAAACTGCTTCTACAGATCTGAGAGATATACTTATTATGTGCTGTGCACTACATTCTCAGTCTCCATCAAAATTCGTAGCAGCCTTATGTTACGGTCCTACGTACATACATATATTATACTGACATGCATTAAAATATAAGACAGATTTCATTTTCATATACTTGAGTCACGCTACAAAGGATTATACGAAGCGTTGAATGGATCACAATTTTATATAGTATTATTACATCACATCTACTATTATAAAATGTACTCATTGTTGTATAAATTGTCTTTCATGTGAGCTCAAGCATCTTGCATTATAAATCTCTACTTAGGAGGGCGAGATGTAATTATTTTATTCACGTAGACAAGCCAGCAAAGAAGAAGAGTCGAAAATTGATTTCTCAGCAAAAGGATTATTTGTTTTCATGCAGTGTCTTGTGTCAGAAGTTAGTAGAACGTGTATTTGGAGGTAGGTAGAAAAGGTATAGGGAGGGAGTAGGCGTAATTAAGTTGGCCTGAATTTTTCTACTCGTCTCACGGGAGATTAATAATGCTATGCAGGATTTTTCACTGCTATAGTATGAATCTCGGATATATTATAAGACTTGAAACTTAAAAGAAAGAGATTGACTGGAGGATTTCCAAAGGCTATAGGGTTAGAGAAAGTAGTAGTCGTCGTATAGTACTACTATCACTAGTAGTACCTAGTCATACTATTAGTTGTTGTATTGTACTAGTGGTATAGTAATAGTAGTGACGTTGGCGTTGTTGGAACATGGAGCTGCTGGAAATTGGTTGAAATGTGACGTCGAGAGTTTCCCAAGGTTCCATTGGGATTCACTCTAGTTGACAGCTGGAGAGTAGTTTGTAGATGGCATTGTGATTGTGATTTCGAATGTGATTTGATGACTCAGTCATTCGTGTATGATTTGTTTGTGCTCAGCTAGCAAAGTTATAGTCATACTCATGAGGCTGGAATACTGATTAGGTGTATGCGTTTTAATGTGAGGAGTGAGGAGTGGGTTGAGTATAGCCAAGGCATCCTGCCTGAGTGCCCTTGTAGTAAGGTTCACTCTTGCGTTTACTCAGCTATTACTTGCAAACGCATAAAATCCATTCGATTCTCACGAATACCAGTGTACTGGAAGTGTCAGAAATACTACTTATTTATTCTTAATATAACCGATGAAGGCGGTTACGTTTTAGTTTCCAAGTGCAGACAGCAATTGTTCTTTTATATGGAACGCTATACTTATATTCCTCTAACTCGGCGTTCGTTAAATGTGAATTTTTTAACATGCGCTGAGTGATGAATACATACATGCCTACCGTTCAATATCAGAAGGAGAATAATGCTGGCTATACTTGGAAACTGAAATGTAAGCCCCCGTTTATGTCTTAGTAAGAATAAAAATAGTTAGTGCATATTGCAATATTTTATTTGAATTTACGGTTGAATACTTTACGGTGTCTGAGATCTGAGACTGAGACATACGAGGAAGGGAAGGGAAGGGAAAGAAAGGGTGTTGAGTTTTTTAAGTGAAAGTTCCTAGTGGAGAAAGAAGTTAAGAGAGAGGATGATGCAAGTTTTTGGGATAGCGGGCGGGCGGGCGCAGTCAAATGGGAAATAAAGGTACCTATAGATATAATATAATGACATATCCAACTCAGCAGACATAGATATTGAAGATAGTCTTCATGGTTGACGCAGGATTTCATCGGTTTTCAATTTCTATGTGTGTAGATACTGTACGGATGATGATTATGATGCGAATTTCATTGGGTGCAGTGTGCTGACGGAGATGTAATTTTGAGTGGTAGGCTTAGGGATGTATAGAATAGAGTATATAGACTGGTGGAGACTCTTCCAAGCGTTCAGGGCCAAGCTTGGTATGAGGGAAGATATTTCATTTCAATAGGTAGGTTTGAATTGTGTCGTCATCCTTTCACAAGCTTTTGGATTTATAGCTTTACAATTTCCGTCATTGCTGTTGGTGTGTTGCTTCGTTGAATGTGAGTATAGGTATGTGTATTATAGTTATGGTTTGACTCTAGTGCTGTGAGAGAGAACCTCGCAACAGTTCAATATTGCTTGGTTCACACATAGTAAATGCTTGTAAATATGTTGAGGATGAAATGGAGAATGGAGTATTGTAGAGGGATTTCTGTGGTTGAGTGAGAGGATACTAAGCTTATGCAGTCCATATTCTATATAGATTGGTTGGTTGTTGGTTATTGTTATGTTTGGTCAGTCAGTTGCAGCGTGGGGGTATGGATGGGTAGGCGGCTTTATTATTGATATTGTGTAATGTAAGCAATGCAAACTTTGAAATAGTTATACTTTATACTTACTGTTGGCCAATCTAGTAATGGAAATGTTTGTATGACTGGTTGACTACTGGCTCTTACGAGCTCTGAAGCTGTGTTGTTTACTGGGAGTCTAGCGTGGAGATTGGTTTTTGTTGATTCTACTTGGAGTGGAATTTAGATTTAGAGAGAAAGTTTCCAAAATCAACTCAGCCATAGAACAACCTTGCAGCATGAGCAGCTGCCTGCCGGATGTAACTTAATGTAATGCAAATCGGTGTTCCACCAGTGGACTAATGCAATATAATGTTTCGCCCAAGTAGAGCGGACAGGAGAACAGGACAGTGAGTGTAGAGGTAAAGGTAAAGTTACTCTTTGGCCCTCTTGCTGGACTGTAGAAAAGAATTGGCAAGTCAGTATTGCTCTGTTGGATTTGGGTTCTTCGGGCTGTAGTGGAAACTGAGGGACTCAGGACGACGGGGTTGTCTGCCATTGAATTTTCATTGAGAGTAGTTGAATGTGAATGCATTTGTAGATTCAATTCTATAGTCTGGTTTACTCTTCCTAGTCCTTGTGTGACTTGGTAGGGAGCAACTTGACTTTGGGTTTTGGATCAATATTACTTGCCATAGTTCTAGTCCGACTCTCCCGACGCCCATATTATTGGGAGTAGACTTCCCCGCCTCCATGCTCATCTCAAATACGTGCCTATCATGATAGAATAGCGGTTTTCATGAGTTTTAGGACCTCTTCGTCCTGTAATATCGTAGTTTATAGTTTATTTTATGCATGATGTGGTATAAGATGTTTCGAGATAGAAAAGAGAGTAAGAAGGCTACTTGAGGGGCTTTGAAGAAAGACGGGAAACGTCTTTTCATTTGATGTGTGTGTGTGTATCCTGTATTTTCAATGAGTCAGTTTGTGAAATGGCAACTGCCGTCATGTATGAATGTGAATGTATTACTTCATAGGTTATGCTATTCAGGTTTGTTGTTTGGGTGATGGTAAAAGGAATTGGGGAAAGGCAGGTGGTGGTTGTGTGATGTGGTGAAGTGAAAGTTATTGAAAGTACTTTCTTCCCATTCCCTTTTTAACATACACTACTACAAGTTAGGGGAGCGAATTGAAAGTAGGAGTAATAATTCGGTCTGTGGTCGTCCTCCAAATTTTAATTGGTGTAGTTAGTAAAGGTGAACTTTTTTGAAATTGAGTTCTAATTAAGAAACGGAAACCAAGTCTTTTATTATTCTGTTTAAACGAACGTCGAAAGTATAATTATAGTTGTCTGAAATAATCAGACAGAATGTGTAGGTTTTGATTGTTATAGTGTACACTACAGTCAAATCAGGATGAAAATGTAACCTTATAGTCCAGTCATCCATGAGAACTAATAAGTGGTAAAAACACTGGTATACATCCACCAAAACTATTTGGTGAAATTAATTATCGAAATGTTTTTGTTTAAATTTAATTAATTTGCCAGTCTTCTGGTTCTGACAACGAAAACTTCAGAACGGGTATATTCACGTAACGTATGTACTTTCTCCCACGGATTGTGATCCTTACTTTTCCGTGTTAAATTGATAAATGCTTACAATACTCGGTTACAATGGGTCTCAAACAAGTACCTAGTCATTCTTAAAATATGATGTGTATTTGAATTTATGACTCTCTAAGCTACGGTTGGAGAAATAGGAAGCTTATTGTAGCTTATTTCTATCTTGATAGCCTGGCTATGCGTGTTTCTTATTGAACGGATTATTTTCCCTGTGAGAGAAGCTTACATATTTCGCCACGATATTTTCCTTTTGAACTGAATGTAGTTTCTGGTGGTGATATGAAGGAGTGGTAGAACTGAGTTTTGGAAGCCTTGAGCGTCTGTTCAAGTGACTGAATTGGACTGAGGAGTGTAGTCAAGTTTCTTCGTTGAGAGATATCATTTTATTTGTTAAAATATGGTAGAATATTATGAGAATAATAGAAGTGAAGAGAGTGTTTGAGTGACTTCAATTGACTGAGCTGAATTTCACGTCCCAGCTATATGAGCCACAACACGTACATAAAGCAAAATTAATTGAACCTGTTTCTTTTAACTTCTATTGAGTTTGACTTGGTGCAAATGGAATGCATTAATGTATTATGCTCTCCTGAGATTGAATTCATGAATTGGTACGATAGGTCAAATGGAATTGAATATTGTTCAACAGACTGAAAGAGAAGGGAGTGAAAGCGATGAATAAGAAGAGAAAAGTGATGTATTAATGGTGATGACCTAGTTGGAAAATAGGATTCAATTGTGACTTGTGATCTGAGCGAAGAGAATTGAAATCAGATCCAATTCAACTCAACTCCGTCCAACCCTGTTTTTACTCAATTTCTGACGGTCTTCCAATGGAAATCAGAATCCTCTCTACGTAGCTTTATTTCTACCAACAACCATACAATGGTCGAAGGTTTGAATGCTTGAAGGCAGTATGTGGAGGGAAAACATTATTGAACTGAGATGTAAGTAGGTCTATGACTTGTGTGTAAAAAAAAAAAGGAAATACAATCCTGGTGAACGAAGGGAAGAAAAAAATGGGGCTTTTACTGTTGAATGGATGAAGCGTGGTAGGTTGATGATATAGCAAGCTGTAAATAGCAATCCCCGCTTTATGTGTGGCTAATGCTTCAACTTCAACCTTTCTCAAGACTGCTCTTATACTGTGAAGTTTCTTTCTTAGTTGAGCATGAGTGTTGAACAAGGAAACGGTTTTACTCGTCACTGTTTTCTCACGCTGTGTGACTATACTGTCTTGGTGAAGGTGAAATTGTGAGAAGATGGGTAGTAATACATTCCAGCGAATGAGCTCAGGCAAAGGAACTACGAGAAATATTCTCCTTGTTGGTCCAGACGATTGTACTGATGGTCTTGCTGTCAGAGCTGTTGGAGGCTGGGTGTAGCTGTAATCTAGGGCTATACTGTCCTGTCGGCCAGCTCTCTTGAACATAATACATGTGCCAAGTTCTTATCCCACAAAAAATTGGGGAGAGCAGAGTTGTTTTGATGCCTGTTTGCTCGCTGAGTTGTATTTGAGGCAATCTGAGCTATGGAAGTTATTGTCTAAATCTACGCCTCGATCGTTGTTGCAAAAACTTTTGTAATAAATTCTTTCCCTACAGCGTACCTCATACGAGATGTGATAGGCTTTTTTCTTACTCAGCCATACGTTATATTTTGACACAGTGTGTGACAGCCCGAGTCAGTGAAGTGAACTTGACTTATAGATGGACAGCATCTGACTTTCCTTTGCGGGGACATTATTTTTTGTATTTATCACCACTCTAGTTATGGGAGTGCTGGAATTGCACTTTAGTTAGATTTTCTGTGTTCAGAACTTTCATGCTCTGATATTGTAGAAGACCAATGAGTATATTGAATTGATCCAAAAATGTTTGAAAAATAGTAATTTTCATTTTGACTATGTACTTTCAACATATCTGCATGCATACCTACATATCCGCATTGTAATATTTCCGGTCTTAATGGTTTATCTTCTGTGTACAGTAGACTGTTCCGTTTGCAATAGGGGTAAAAATAATTTTGGATTCCAAATTGGGCTACCCCCTGATTTTGTGCGAACTGACAA
>JAAXYV010000097.1:0-16088 GCA_036851875.1 Novacerus sp. FZ-2019
TACTCTAAGTTTAATTAGGCTAATATCTGCGACAAGTGGTTTTCGCCGCAGTGTGTCATCATGGGTAACAAAGCTAAACCACAGCTAAATGGTTTTAGCTGTAACTTCACGGACGTGCTATCTCAGTACATTTGTCCACTACTGTTAATTTTTGTTATTTCACTTAAAACCACTCAAGGTTGGTGTAATATTACTTTTATTATTGCAGCATTGATGTCATTAATTTAGATTTCGGATTTAGAATTCATTAGAAAATATAGGATACGTTTAATGACTTTAGTGAATTCCATTGGCAATGATCTGTTGTCAATTTCAAGGTTTCAGCTGTATCCTTATCACTTTTCATTTTCCACTCATATTTCGAATAAATATAACGACTGCTGATTTTGCGCACCATTTATTGCGTGAGATTGATAAAATTGGTGGAAAGTATACTCCTAATTGAGTATTTGCACGTATATAATCGTGGTGAGTACCCTCTGTTTAGAAGGAAGAATTTGTCAATTTGTCGATTGAAGGTTGTTGCACAGTATCGACAACAATGAAAGTATGCAAAGGAGTGTCAAGTTTCGCTTCCACTTTATTACACTATCACCAGTCACCAGTGGTCTGTGATTAGCATATGAAGCTAGATAATGGGACATGAAATATCATTTCACATGTATAAAACATTAGGGCAGGGCTGAAATTAGCACAAAGGAAATGTGCCCTCAATAACGGGAATTCCAGAACAAAATTTTGCAATTATGTTGCTTATGGTTTTGCTTATACACGACTCACTATACACGGAGAACACGGTTGCAAGGTCTTTGTGACTGGGTTTACTGGCCGAAGCACTCTTAAATTCGGGTTTTATGCTACCCGGATCCCTCTACCCACTTGACCTCTCACCTCACTGCGTTCCTCTCACTCTGTTCACCAAGAGAGTACAAACTATCACCCCAAAGAATTCAGACAAATAACACAAATACAAGCCCAATCAAGCGCACAACATCACATGTCCATCCAATTCAAGCACCAGTCTCCAAAGAATCCATATTACGTTTGTGCACTCGGTGACAAATGATTCATTGAACACAATGATAATTTCTGTTGAACCAAAACATTTGATGGGGATATTTGAAAATCCATGGATTTTCGCTTAATGACAACTATAGTAGCAAGAAGGAAAGGGGAGAAAAGTTCAATCGTGACTGAATGCTCTACAGTGAAAAAAGAAATAGTCTGTTTTGTTTGCCTTGCATTTTCTCGGGGTTTCTGGTGTTCTTAGTCCATGTCAACAAATTGAAAGCAATACGTGGGGTGTAGTCCTTATAACAATAAGTACAGAATATCTTTACATGAAGTAAATCAACTCCATTTCAAGATTGTGTTAGCTTGGAAGTTATCGTTTTCCAGAAACGCAAAACACATTAGTGTCAGTTGCAAAAAATAAGCATAACAATAAATAAACTTTTGGTGTGATGTACTTAAGCAGTGGCGTATCTTCCATAAGGCGGAAAGGGCTCGAGCCCGTCCTTTGGGTTTGAAAATAAAATAGAAGAAATCACGTATTTTTTAACCCCCGTAATATCTTGACCAAGTTGATCTCTAAATTTTTGTACAAACTAATTTTTAATAGCTAACTGCATTTTGATAGACAAATGTTAACAAAATTGAATTAAACAACAAAAATCAAGGTATCTGAATAATATATTCGATATCAATATCAAAATTTTCTAGAGAGCAAAATCCTCATCGAGCTATCGAGCTGTATTCAAATATTTTCAGTTAATAACCAATCAATAACAAAGTACGTCTGGCTACACCACTCATGTACGACTTACGGTTTAGTGTTTACAAATAATTCAGAAATCTGGCGCAACTCTTAACAAATCAATTTAATCTTTTTAGTTAAACACCGATTGAAATGATTAAATAGAAATGAATTTTATTTTAAATCAGAAGTAAAATGAGTATGAGTGAATAAATAGAATGTTGTAAATTGAATAGTGTGATTCATTGCAGTAAATTCCTAACTTTTAACTGAAATTATGACCTATGAGAAATTTAATTATACTACACATGGTGGCACAGATAAGCATAATAAACTGATGACATATATATAAATTAATGTATGTTTAATGAATGTATCTCCAGAGCTAATATGAATATGATGTATGCATTTTGCCAAGTTAGTTAGGCATAACCTCTCATATAGAAACTTCTCAACCTCATTTATTCTTTTCAGTTCAGTCTTTACTCTGAACTACTTAACTAGTAAATTAATAAATTTCTGTTCATTACCGACATCTTCATTAACAAATCGACTGTTCTGTAAGTCTTATTTTTTTCCAACCATAAATAACCTATCTCGGTACATAATTATTTCTCACAATTACTAGGCCACTTCTCGATATTTAAGTAGCTGTCGATCGAGGGTGTTTAGAGCTGTGTGGTGTAGGTGTCTCCTTGGCCTGGTGAGTTGCATCACCACGAAAAATAGAGAGTTAAAAGGCAGTACGTTTATACGGATTACATAACCTAGCCGTAATATATATTACTTCTGCACATGCATCAAAGGATTGAATATGACATAATGAATATCATGTTTGCTTAACTACTGAAGGCAAGGAAGCGCAGTGTAATGTATACCCTACCTTCAAATTAGTTGTTTGTACAGGAGTAAGGAAGTCGACTATAAACACCGGCTGAGGTAGAGGAAACCGCAATCTTGTAGTAATTTCAGTTCCTATTTTTCTTATCTAATCGTAAATGATGGGCGGTAGGCTGCATAACTGGATATCACCAATTTGTACGCTGGCCAAAGTGGTAGTTTTCAGGAGACAAAATGAAAAATGCTTGAAATACAAAGAGACTTCGCATTCAAAAATGTTTAAAATATAAAATACAAACTGCTTTGGAGAATGCTTAAAATACAAAATGCAAAATGCTTCTGAAAATTCTTAAAATACAAAGTGCAAAATGCTTCTGAAAATGCTTAAAATGCAACATGCTTCTGAAAACACTGCTTAAAATTCAAAATTCTCCTGAAAATGCTTAAAGTGCAAAATGCTCCTGAAAATTCTTTGCAAAATGCTTCAAATACAAAATGCAGAATGCTTCTGAAAATGCTTAGAATACAATATCCAAATAGCTTCTGAAAATGAAAAATGCTTCTGAAAATGCTTAAAATATAAAATGCTTCTGAAAATGCTTAAAATGCAAAAGGCTTCTGAAAACACTGCTTAAAATGAAAAATGCTTAAAGTGCAAAATGCTTCTGAAAAGGCTTAAAATACAAAATGCCGAATGCTCCTGAAAATGCTTAAAGTGCTGAATGCTTCTGAAAAGTTTAAAATGCAAAATGCTTCTGAAAAGGCTTCAAATACAAAATGCAGAATGTTTCTGAAAATGTTTAAGATACAATATGCAAATAGCTTCTGAAAATGAAAAATGCTTCTGAGGATGCTTAAAATACAAAATCCTTCTGAAAATGCTTGAAATACAAACTGAAAATGCTTAATATTCAAAACGGCTTTAAATATTCTCCAAATACAAATAAAAGAAATACCGAATTAAATTTCAAGCGGTTTTGAAAGTGTTCAATACCAAAGTTTTAAATGGTTTTGTGTGCCTAAAAATAAAATTTCAAATGGTTCAAACTCGTAAATGGTATTGAAGCTGTTCAATATACAAAATGGTTTTGAAGATGTTCAAAATACAAAAAGAATGACACCAATCACCATAAATTAAACCATAATCAACAAAACTCACAAGAACATTTTACACCCCGTTTACAACAATTGATTGATTGAATATATTTTACTAACAATGTTTGTTAACTACTATCTTGATTTATCTCCATCGTAGTTTAACATGGTTACCTAAGTCCCTAAAATAGAAGTTTAATTTCGAATCAAATTTTTGGCTGCATTGACTACAAACATAACACATAGGTACCTACATATATTACTTTCCAGTAAATTTGTCTTCCTATGCATACAAATAGTTCTCCTATAAATTTCTCTGCCAAGTAATACAACCACAAATTCGAACTCTAAAATATTTTCATTTCTCAAAGTACTCTACTTTGAACCGAACAAAATGACTGTCATGAAATAACACAAAATTGCATAAGCTGAATAAAATTAAAGTAATAACAACTTCTACTTTATACACCAAGCCTTTTTACACATTTCGTCCTCACCGTACACTTTAACGGTGACAAAGGTTATGGTCTAAGAATTCGTTCTCAGTTTTATTCTCAAAGCAAAAGGCATTTTGTGCAATTTCTACGCCTCCCACATACTACATACCTAATAATCATATAAAAGGACATTCCGCAAAGGAAGAGTAAGGACTAATAACACTACCATTCATACATACGAGGGCTGGCGAGCATAACATTTACATTGACTTTGTAATACCTATACATACCTCCATCCATCCATCTAATCCACAGTAACAGTACAGTGCAGTGTAAGTATCCAGAAAAGTTGGCAAGGAAGGAAAGCAGTGAAAGCTACGGAATTACGGATACGATTACGGCCTACAAAAGCAGAGTTCAGAAACTACACTATATATACAGCTATAATAATACTTCTGTAAATACATAGCCCACTATATACGATAGGTATACAGAACAGACATATATACGACAGGACAGAATACTAAAGTACTGCTTAATTCATATAACTTTTCCAGACGGAATATAATTCGTCAGTATAACCTAGGAGCCATATCTTCCCATGTATTCATGAGACGTATTGAGGAGCACTGCAATGGTTTCTACTACTCCTATATACGAAGGATGGTATGGTTCCTTGACTATACTGGGGAATTATATACAGTCAGGATAAAAGTTATAAAAGAACTCCTCGCAGTATAGTGTATAGTTTAAAGCATAATAATATAATCATACTACTATACTCTATATTATAGAGTAGGGTAGGTTTTCTCATGGTAACATATTATATATCAGTATCACATCGTATCCTGCATGTCATAGTTTGCTTTTGAATATCTGGCTACACTATATACACAAGGATAGTAGTTTTGTTCCTTCACTTGTTAAGTTCCGAGTTGGTTGGGTTGGGAGATATCCGATTCGCTTTTGGAGTACTTCTAGTCATTTTCTCCAAGAGGCAAAAGCAGAGTTGAGTCAAGTATGAGGAGTACCTACCTACACCAGAGAGTGAAATATATTATAGACTGGTGACTGGAGTAGAGATAGAGTTGAATATTATAGTGTAGTGTAGAGAGAAGTAGAGAGTAAGATGATGTCTGATATACATTAGAAAGAGCGGTGCACGCACAAGTACAGTGCCACGAGAAGCTCAATATTGATTTTGCACAGCCCGGCTCAACTCTAACTTTGCCTTGCCTTGCCTTGGCTCCCTTCCCTCATCTCTCCGAAACTCCGACCGACCGACCGCCGACTCGAATCCGATCCCGTCACTTTATCGCCAACATGCAGTCAGATACTACGAGAGCGAAAGAAACACAACTCAGCTTAACTCAATGTAATATATAATATGATATAATATTATATCTACATAGAAAGACAATCGGTGTGGAATATGGTAAAACCTAGTTGCTGTGAGTTCAGTGTCCGGGTCCAACCATTTTGATGGGTTGACCCTGTGTGTGTGTGTCGTGTGTCCATACATCCGGTGTGTGTTCGGGCTAGTATGGCTGCACTTGAAAACTATTACTCACTCACATAGTAAACATTAACCTTCAAACATCTTTCTTCTTCCTTTTTCTCAAAATTGCCATTCTCACATTTCTCCTACTTATGACTTACTTACCGACTCCTCGTGTTTATTTCTCTCTTTTGTAGTAGAAAGTTACAAGGCCAAGGAAAGAAGTAGTAGGTAGGTAGGTTGTACTTGTACCGTGCGGTAGTGCGGGTGAAGGAAAATTTTGTTCCGTGAAAATTGAGAATAACCTTTCACACTACTCTTTCTATATACACTCACTACATTCAGCACTTGTTTGTTTGTAGTAAAACGAAGCGGAGTGAAGAAAACTTACCATGGAGTCGAATTGAATTCTGCTGCAGTGTGTCTTATTAGCTTTGGGTGCGAAAGAGAAAATATTATGTGAATGTATGCAGTAGTAGTAGTTTGTAGTAGTATAGTATGGGATTGTGTCGGTGACAGTGTCGTTGAATCCTCGATGGTGTAATGTGAAAATAGTGATAGTAGCTTATAGCATAGTAAGTAATAAGTGTAATAGGAAGAAGAATGAAGCAGTGACAGTGTCGTTGAATCCTCGATGGTGTAATGTGAAAATAGTGATAGTAGCTTAGTACATAGTAAGTAATAAGTGTAATAGGAAGAAGAATGAAGCAGTGAGTCCCACGTGCACGGTGAAAGAATTCTCTGCTCTATAAGAAATCAATGGTGAAAACTTTGTATTACCTGCCTACATTCCGGTTAACATGTATTTCGAATAATTTTCAATCCACACTATTCCACACTCAATATGCTACGTAAATAGTCCCAGCCACGTGCTTCTCTATATTATAGTGAAAGCTGCATAATCTGGAGTACTTGGTATTCATTCTGCTGCTGACAGTTAACCTACTCAAAAAGTATGAACTTCGATATGACATAATAATAGAAGCAATAACAACTTTTCCCTCAGTCTGAGATAGGTAAGTATACATTAGAGTTCGATTTTCTGAAAATTTAATTCTCTAATTCGCATTTATGTTCGTGACTGACGACTTACTCTTACATTACTACAGCAGTAACTATAATATGCTGACTGATTATTGACTATGTCGATCCACCTGGCTGCCACACATACATATGCTATATTAGTATAACATAACGTCAGTGTCATTATGATAAATGTCAGTCTCTCGCAGCATATCAATTCAATTCATTGATTATAAGACGAATTAGCTTTCAAGGATATTGAGCTGTTCAGTCGATAGTACATGATAAAAATAAGCTAGATATCCAGGTAAAGATTGAATGAGATTGTTTGTGGGTTAGTTAGTTTAGCAAAGGTTGCTCAAGTGTATACAACTAATTTAGTACTGCTTCCAGCAATACTAAATTATTGTAGTATTTAAGTTCAAGGGTTAAACGAGAAAAAAATTAACAGGCAGTTTTCTTTGATGGTAAGGATTCAACAAATAATATGAATAGTTTCTGGTGAATACCGTTGACTATATATTTGTGTAAAATTATTACTAAGAATGGGTTTCAAAGCTTCCGATACAGTCTAGTGCAAAAAGTACGTGTTTTGTTTATAAAACCGCTAACTGTATATAAATTTGTACTGTTTCACTTGTCATTCCCAGAATCCAAAATTTATAATTCGACCTTTAACATCGAAAAGAAATTTTATCAGTCAAACATTTTTGAATTTATTCTATTAAGCAAAAATTTCCATATTGATGTAGAATTTCATGGAATGATGATTCGATTCAATGAGGTTTACGGAGTTTGCACTGAATCGGCGATGCATCGGCCGATTCGAGTTTTGCCTTTCTCGGCGCAACACTACAAAACAGTAGTGATTGAACAGCAATAATTCTTGAAGCTTTAACTTAACAATACTTTTTTCAGATTTAACATCTACAGCTAAGATGGCTAACCACGATATTATATCATCCTCAATAGTCCTCTCACCAATGACAGCATCAGGAGAAAATATATCAAATGAAATCTCAGCTGACACTACCACAAATATAAATGAAATTAGACAAGGGAAAAAGTCAAAAAGAAAACGCAGGCTTGCAGAGGCAGATTCTTTGGGAGAAGGGACACAAGAGGATCTTTTAGCTCAATCACATTTTCAGGCAAAGATATCACATTTCGACAATGGGGAGAAAATGTGTAGTAACCCCAACATCAGCAGCAGCGGCAATAAACTACGAGGGAGAGGAATAAAAAAGCCTTTGAATTACTTTTCGGCTGAGGAAGATTGGCAGAATGACAGCGCACTGGAGTTGAAGGGAGAGATAGAATTGGATATGGATAGTCTACAAGATGGAGACGGGAGTAATAGTAGGGATGAAATAGGAGAAATTGTACTCGCTCTTCGTAGTCAACAAAATGACAGCTACCATTACAAGACTTTAAGTAACAGCAATAGCAATACTACTGAAGATGAGGAAGAAGTTGATGGTGACGTTGATGATCATCATCCAAGGATTTTAGGGGATGAATTAGATCTGGACGTTGATGACACCATCTCCCACAAGACATTTAAAGAAAGGGCCATCGAGCTTATGAAAAAGACTCAAGGAGAAAACTCTCATTTTGTTCACCGCACCCTGAATTCTGATGATTGGCTATATATACATCGTATTATACGAAAGAGCAAAGGACTCAAGTAAGTTAACAAACTGAAACTGTGAAACAATCCTCAAATAAAAAAAAAGTTGTGTTTGTGTAGAGACCGCGGCCCAAAAGTCCTTCCCAATTTAAAGTTTTACTGAAGTTTCTTTCTCTCTCATTCCCTTTCATATCCCTATCATCTTCATCACGGTCATTATATGAATACTTTCGAGTTTGGCTTGACTCCATGAAAAGTTGTACAATGTAAAACCACGTAGACTGCGACTACCTATTTCAGTAGACTGCGACTGGGTTGACGCAACTATTCGTTTCAATTTTTGAATCCTTTTGTTCATATGTCAGACAGACTAAATTAATTTCTAAAACTTTGAGTCGGGAAGGCGTAAAACGCACAAGTTTTCCCATCAAGTTGGGTTATATAGCTTAATTCTACACATACGTTTGCTTGCCTAAAATCAATATAAACCCGGCCTTTTATTACATATAGAATTATGACTTAATTTCATACTTGATTGGATATTGGATGTTATATTAAAGCATAGTTTCTGAGTTGGATGGGAGCTAGAAATTTAATTTACTAATGGAATTGACATAATTCATTCTATTCATAGCAATACTAATAATGGTAATTGGTGTCATTGCATCACCTCATTATTTACATTTACCATATTACATTTTGTAGATCAAAATTTATGATGAAAAACTTGGCACCGTACCTTTTTGATCCGGCTCATGTGACTAGTTGGAAATGCCAGCACTGTAATGATATGATTTCAAGTCCTGTCAAAAACTATATGGAGCATATGACAGTAGCTCATGGCATTGGAGACGATGATGATTCCCTTTTCCCATGTGATGTCTGTGGTGTGTATGTCAAGAAGGATAAATATGTTGTGCACTGGGTTCCTCACTTTATGGAACATGCGTAAGATTCTTTTTGTTTTAGTTACGTAACGAAACTGAAAACTTAGTTTCCTATGGTGGTTAGGAATTATCAGCTAAATTTAGCAGAAAAAGAACTAAATTTTCCCCCTAACTTTAGAGGAATTTTTGCTAAATTCAGCAATAGATTGAAAAATTCCTCTAAATTTAGCGAAAAATGTAGCTTTTTAGAATTGGGTCTATTTTTAATACCTATATATGATAAAAGATAAACTCAACGATTAATTTTGTTTTCCATCGGAGGATAATGTAGAATGTGAGGTCGTCTGTGTAATTTAGAATCATGGCAAGTTTGGTGCACCAAGAGGAAACTTATTACACTTAAAACAAGAAATGAAAAAGCTAATTTTAGCTACGTTTTCCGCTAAAATTAGTGAAACTTTTCAATCCATTGCTAAATTTCACTAAAATTCGCTGAAGTTATAGGAATGAAGTTTGCTATTTTTCCGATAAATTCAACTGATAATTCGAGACTGATGGTTGTTGAATTTAATAAAATGTCACGAAATTCACAATAAATTCCAGGTGTCCAATTTGTAAGAAAACTTTTGCATTGAATTGTCACATGAAGTATCATTACAAAGTGGTTCATGAAGAGGGTGAGCAAACTTGTTTGCAGTGTGGAAAGTTGATGAAAAATGATTTGGCTATGCGAAGACACCTCCGTCTCTTCCATAGTAATAAAACCAACTGGAAAGTTTGCGACATTTGTGGAAAATGGTAAGTATAATAATGCATAATATATAAATAAATGTCGTGTGAAATATACTTATTAGAGTAGGAGATAAAGAGATGTCATAATATTTAATGGTTTTTATAACTACCTACAAACTAGTGTGAAATCCCGTTGTTTGGAGCCCCACAAATTGACACACAGCCAAGAGCGACCATACAGATGTGATGTATGCAAAAAATGCTTCAAAACCCCAAGTACTTTGTATCAGCATCAGAAGGTTCACGCCACGGATAGTAAGGCACACAAGTACCTCTGCGAGTATTGTGGAAAGAGGTACATACATACTATTACATGACATTACATATCATACCATACATCATAGACTGTCTTGGTGGATGAAATATTTTTTCTGTGTATACCTATTTCAAATTTGAAATAACTTATGTAGCTGTGAAGTGGAGACATGTTTTATATTGTTTTTTTTTACATATTTATTACGCTTGTTGTACAGGTTCAAGCATCATACCAGTTGGAATTTACATGTTGTTCGAATTCATGAGGGAGAGTATGAGCATGAGTGTCCTGTTTGTCACAAGCGTTTCCATAAGCTATTTGAGCTCAAGAAGCATTCCGTGAAACATTCTGAAGAGCGACCGTTTCCTTGCTCAATATGCCTGAAATGTTTCAAAACCAAAACACATCTTAAAGTAAGCATCTCCCTATGTACACACATTATATCTAATAGACGATGCATAGCATATATCCTGTATTATACTAGCAACGGGTTCGCTTCGCTCACCCATGCTACCCGGCCCGGGTTTGCCTGTAGGCCCGGCTTTGCTTATCCCGTGGTATATATGCTGCACAGAATTTGAAATGTATTTTAATAGATAATACGCATTCACCTTTGACCAACCGACTCCAAATTTATACTTAACTCATCCCGGGATCTCATAAGACCGTATATCAAGTTTGGTCCAGATTAGTTAAAGCAATACGAAGTTTGACAAAACTTTACCAAATTTACGTTCAAGCTTACTTACATCTGACAATTTCAGAGTATTAATGTACCTCGACAATTTTCCTTTATTCGGATTGGCCGGTGTATATATGAATACATCCCTTCACTCTGTACTAACTTAAGAAGTGCTTGGATTACCTAAGCTAAGTTAAGTGAAGGTAATGAGAGTTTGAACATGGGCGAGGTACTGCGCATGTCTGCCACGGACGGACACCACATACAGGATTATATAAGAGATGTAGTGAACCATACAGTAAGGGACCTTATGGACAGTTATAGTTTATTTACAATATTCCAGGTGATAAAGATTTTGTGCTTCATACAAATTGTATATCCACGGCATATATATAATTATATTTGAAAGTGTTGCCGTGGAATCACATGGAGGGATCGCTCATTCGAAAGCCAAAGAAATGTACTTTTTGAAACTGTAGCTAACTCAAAACCGACCATAAGGTTCCTTCTTCAATATACTGCAACATATTTGTACTCAGTTATTATATATAGTAACATTCAAGTGCTTCCATCCAACTTAACTTTTATAAGTGTACAACCGAAGCACTTTGTATATACTGTCAAATAAAAATTGGGGTGTTGTCTGTTTTTTTATAGGAGCACATCACAATTCATTCGGAAGAGAAAAGTCACATTTGTCCTTTATGTGGGAAGGGAATTCGTATGAAAGCAAATTTATATAAGCATCTCAAAGTACACCGTAATCGGGGTGAATATGTTCCTCCATTGAACTCGTCTTCCAATGGCACTTGTAAGGAAAATATTATTTCTATTATAGCCACAAAACTATTGAAGGTCTAACATTGAACATAACTTCAATCGGGAAGCTAAGCATTTTGAGATTGAAGTTTTGTAGTAACCTCTATATGCACCTTACTTAACGATTCTGATCGGAGCTGTATGCGCCTTAGAATGTGTTACTCTAATATATATTCAGTTTACCCATGTACTCATTGCCACGCTACTCACTGGTGAATATTTATCTCGTAGAAAGTCGAAATTTATTTATAAATTTTGTTTGTAAACGGTATTTGAAAACGTTTTATGATAAAATGTTTTTTCTTCAGATGCGCATATCATCACATATTTTCAGTAAAATAATGAAGGACCGCTCTAGGTTATCCCCTACAAATATTAGAAGTAGAGTATAATTCATAATATATTTCGAATTTTAGACGGATCTCTACTTACACCCACTGCAACTACAAATACAAATTCAAATTCAACTTTAGCTTCCAATGTTACAACTGCAGTAACTCCTTTAGTGCAAGTACAACCACAGAAAGACCAATATCAAAATGTCTCCACGACAATATCCTCTTCAGTTCCTGTAGAAGTTATCGACTTGGAAAGCTCTCAAGATGAAGATCACAATTCAGCAGAAAAGCCGTTAACTACATCTTCAATTTCTTCTTCCTTATCCTCCTCGTTAACAGCTTTGGAAAATTTTGACCTTATTATGTCTTCTGTAGCTTCTGCAGCAAACGAAGCTCAATCAACTCAGCAGCAGCAGCAACAAATGCTTGTAGTTGAAACTGATCATGACCATCATAATAATCATAATAACTCAGCAGCAGCAGCAACAAATGCTTGTAGTTGTAACTGATCATGGTCATCATAATAATCATAATCACCACGATTTGGATTTAAGCAGCTCAATTATACCTATAAGTCTCAATCTAAATATTGTTCCACCGGATCATCATCACTCATCTCCGCTTCACTTATCAATGTCAACAAATAATAGCAATACAGGCCTAAAAATTAAGCAAATTATGGATAGTCAAAGTTTTGATGGACTCATTATCAATACCAATAATAATGATGGAAATAATTTATTTCATCATCATCATCATCATAATCATAATCTAAATAGTGGTACAAATTCAAATACAATTACAACGACTGATACAATTCCAAATAACTTATTACAAATAATTGCAGCGGCAGCGTTAAATGGTACTTCCCTAACTCATTTGACTATAATGGTCAATAATAACCACAACTACAATCAAGTTGTTAACAGCAATCATACTAATAATAACGGCATGACTCAGAGTAATACTCCAAATGCTTCTATGATCACTCACTGTATCAATGCCGGTAGCAATAATAATAATAACAACAACAATAATACTTCTGTGAGTCATGTTGAACCTCAAAGTAACTCAGACATCATTCTACCAAGCAATGAAATAATAACCACAACTACAATAAAGTTGTTAACAGCAATCATACTAATAATAACGGCATGACTCAGAGTGATACTCCAAATACTTCTATGATCACTCACTGTATCAATACCGGTAGCAATTTATAATAATACTTCTGTGAGTCATGGCGAACCTCAGAGTAACTCAGGCATCATTCTACCACGCATTGATGGTCTGGTTAATAATTTGCATTTAAATATTAATTCTATTGTAAACCTAACATATCACCCCAACAGCTGCTAAAATTTATGCTGTGAATTGAGAATAATAATTAGACTTTTTTTGTATTAGATTTTATCTCGTATCTTATAATAATAGTATGGTTGAAGTAATTCCTTCTTCTCGCTCACAAACATTAACTGACCTAACTGAACATAATTATACTTACCTCACCTTACCTTACATCATCAACATTATCATGATTCCTAATCTACAATATTCCTCACTCTTATCTGCTTCCATGAAATGTAATTGTGACTTTTAAAAAACATCATTTTCAATACCTACTTGCTAATCTGTACAACTACTTATTCAGAATAATAATAATAATACAATCTACTAATAAGAGGACAATTGTTATTAGGGAAATGAATAATTTGTGATCTTTCCTTGGATCGATACTCCAATGGATGCAATGCAAGAAAAATCAATTTCATGAGCAGAATTGTATATAGACCTTTATTAGTATACAGTACATACATACTATGCTTATGTACCATTATTACTTTTTATAGCATGATGAGTTTGTATTAAGGAGGCTTTCATTTATTACGTCGTACGGAAGAGAGGAGAGGGGAGTAAGAGAAATTATAATCAAATATCACGTGGGGGGAGTTTCCAATTTATCACATCATAAAATAATCCTGATAATGCTTTAGCATCTATAGAAGATATTATCGTTAATGAGCTGTCATTAATTGCCTATATGGTAAGTAATCTGGAAATTCTTCCATCATTCTACGAGCAAGAAACTTTTTCAAATGCAGGCATTAAGGACCGGATTGGGTACCACTTGAACGAAATAACAATAATATATGATGACGTGATAAATTGGGAGAGGGTAGGGGTATGATTTATCAAAGAAAGAGGAATTTGTCATCACGTAATAAATGGAGGACCTCTAATTACTTATAGATTAAGTCCTAGAAGTCCTTTGTTTATTCAATTTTAGCACTACATCTGAGTATTGTCACAGACACCACTTCCCAAAAAGGAACACTCACAAATTACGAGCATAAAGAGAAAATTTACCAAAACAAAATGGGCGTTTTGGTGTTCGATTTTGTTAGCGTTTATTTTTAGGAGAGGCTTGTGGCACAGATGCAGCGCTAAATTTGAACAAAAAGGACTTCCTTGAATTTCCTCCATAATAAAATGTGTACACCGAGTTATTTTCTATTCAAATGATTCAATGATATTGAATTCATTCATAACGAAATGTTTGCATACTATTATATAGTTCGAATAGAGTAAAAAGACCAGGTGAAGGTACATGATCTAAGCCTTCGTTTCATTATTGACGCAGTATTTAAGCAAATGAAGGACGATAACAATTAAAAATGCACATGTGATTATTAATACATAAAGAGGAGATAAAGATAAAACTTCTTGAAAGTATACTATGGTAGTAGTTGTCGTTAATTGCTGTCTTTATTTTCACAATACCCATTCTTCAAAGAGTATATTCAACTTTCTGTTTTTGTACTTACAAACTATTGGCTGACAGACGGATTATTCTGTCATTTATTAACACAGTGCTGCTAATTACAGTCGGAAGAAATATATTATACAGCGCAAGTGTATTGACTTCAGACTTCGTTATAGTTGTAGCAATTCAATAGGTTCTGTATACTACTTGTAAAGTGATGACCACTCTACAATATAATAATATACTATGCAAGTATGTGCATACCTACTTACAGATGTACAATTTCTTAATGCAATATATACTATTTCCTAATAGATACGTACTTAGATTACTAACTGCAAGTTTCATATTCCTTTGCCTATACTACACTAATTCAATCTTATTTTCGTAGTTAAATTGTGTATGTACGCAACTAAGTGAATCGTTTTGTAGTATATACAAGTTCATGATGTTCAATTCCAGCCAAAGTCCTTCAAGCATGCCAAAGTAAACACGAAAAAGTTAAGTACGTTTTTAAAGTGCAATAAATATATTAATATTTTATCTATAATCTTAAAACTCATAACCTATTGAATATTCTAAATTTTATTTATGTAGCTTTATCTAATTACTTGTAGTCATAATATTAATAAAGTTAATCAAATATTTACGTATAATTGAATAGAATAGAAAAAAGTGAAGACTTGGATTGCAATAAAAAGTTTCAAATTGCTTAAATACCGTTACTGGTGTAGCCTCTAATATATAGAAATTTAGCATTTAATTGAATTTGATTCTACATTTTTTTTTCAAAACACACCTCGAAAACAGTTTTCTTCAACGATGGCATAACTGTGGATAAATCAAACTGGATCACTCGCCCCGTGTTTGTAAACCCACATCGTTCATACCAAGCCACAACATCAGGTCGACTTGCATTTGTGGTAAATTCTATCATTTTGAAACCCTTGTCTTTGGCATAAATTTCCGCAGCTTTTAGAAGAGTTCGACCAATTCCTTTATTTTGTTGTGTGGGATCCACAGCCATCATCCACAGGTGAAAAGTTTTATCGCCATTGTCTTCCAGAAAAAGGCAGCCTCCAAGAATTCCCTCTGGCGTGGTATATTTTAGAAATACTGACATTGAATTCGGATCATGATTCTGCAGCTGTGAACGTACTTTATCCTCATCGATCCGTTGTAGGTTTCCAATTACTGATGCCATATTTGTCCAGCCGCCTCCATCCCCACTGTAAGCTGCATTGACCACTTGCACGAGAGTTGTAACATCT